>JAQIVZ010001268.1:0-36688 GCA_034700945.1 Arrhopalites spinosus
GCTGGTCAAACATAATTATCCTAAATGGTTTCAAATATAATTGACGTCAAAGTTCAACTCGTTAAAAACTGATCGGACTTAGGGCACGTGACCTTAAGTGTTTTTTTAATATGTCGTATTACTTTACAGTGTCCTTTGTACTAGCTTTTATTGTACGAGATTTAAATTAGGTTCGTGTCACTTCGTATATCAATATTTTTTAGTAATTTTTTTTTGTCGTTTGTTGAATAGAATAATTTGTGACAATCTTTAGTTATTTTTGTACTCATAACTGTTGTAAAATTGTTACCAGTCAGCATGTTTGCCGTGTGCAAATGCACATATACCTAGTACCTATATAAGTGTAGGTTTTATATTGAATGTTTCTAAAAGGTTTAAGAATGTTATTTATTTATAGTAAAATTGTGGAGAGCATGTTGTAATGTGAAAAAGTTTCAATTTGAAACATATGGCAAGACATTTTTAACGTACACAAAATGAAACGAACATTGACGCATTCTATTTCAAACTCAAGTCTGTATATATTATATGTACAATGTCTTGGTTAGATACTGAATATGTTTGACATTTGAATTATCACTTGCATAGTTGGATTGTACATACACCATATGAAAAATCTTTGGGGGAAAAAGTAAACGACTGCACTTTATCAGAATTATCTTCCATCTGCAAATTAATTTAGCCTTTGGTACAGCACACATTTTGAAAATTTATTTATTCAAGTCCAGGGGGTCGATGAAACTGCATAAGCGTAAAACCATTCAACAGTCACATGCTCCCTTCCTCTATAATTGTTAAAATTTCTTAAATATGTACGTAAGTATGCATAATATAAAGGGCTACTTTTCACCTTTATAGGTCCTATTTCATAAATATTAAGATTAATGTCAAGAATTTTGATCGATAGCTATATCCTACAAAATTTTATTTTTCAGAAAAAAATGATTTTGTTGCTCTTACATGTTTGGGCTTACTTTTAACAATGCATGAGAACCAGAATGTAAACAATTTGTATGCATTTTTAATAACAATAGTACAATTTTTATTCAGATATGGACAGTTTGCATAGACATAGTGACGCTGGTAGTCGTCGAAATTCAGGTAAAAAATGTCACGCACATTTTATGCAATTTTTGGGAAATGGGTTCATGCTATGCTACAAATAACAAGTACCAACTTTTATTGAATGTAACCTTGAACTTGTACATCCAAGACTTTATATGTAAATTAAAATCTAATAAGGGACGCTTCATTAATGACAACAATGCTTACTCTGATTACAATTTTGTTGTTTAGATTTATAGTGAATTTTTTATTATTTAAAACTGGATTAGTTTCAAGAAAGTGTTTAATTTTAAATCAAAGTTTGGTGATAAACTTAGAGTCTCAAAAAGTAAAAGTAAGGGCAGGAAGAGAGAGAGAGAGAGTATGCCCCTGACCTGAGGTAGTAAAAACTAGTATGAACTAGCCCTTAGTCGGTTGGACTTGTACACTTTCCATTAGTGCACCTTTCTATTTTATATTGTTTTCTTCATAGGAAGTATCACTTGACAGGGTCATATAAGGGTACGTGCTGTCAGTTAGTGTTTGGCCATAGAATAAGTAACAGTGTTCACAGTACTTATTCCATGGTGTTTGGCAAATAATATTTCTGGTAGGGAAAAAATTGTTTTTCTGTTTGTTGTCTATGGAAAATGTATTTTAGCTTGAATTAAAATGTCGTTTTTTTGATCTAAAAGTATACCTACTATTTAACTGTATTGTATATAAATCATGTAATATTTTAATGTGCTTATAATAGTTTGCCCTGTTTCCCAGTTGCATGTCTGATGTGCATACATGAAAGGGTATTCATGAAAAAAGCGGGATAGAAAAGATATGCTAATTTTTGTTGTTGAAAACCATACACACTGATTTAGTAATCTTGTTCGAAAATTATTTTTAAAATATGTAGAGTATGTATATATTACATGTTAAGCTGTCACGATGATTCACAATAACATTAGTTTTATAATGGTTTCTGTATTAACATAAAAGTATTAACCATTTTGGCAAAGAGATTGTTTGGATGGATGGTCATTATATAAAAAATATCTATTAATTTTTTATGACTTGTACAGTTCATTTTATTGTTCGTGAGGTTGTGGTATGTCTTTAAAAAAACGGGCTTGAGGGTACAGTACACATATTGTATTTGATAAATTCCTTTGGGGACATGAATATTATGAATACATTTGCTTTTCTTGTTCGTGATTTTTGGTAATGAATTTAAAATAAAAAGTATTTTGCACAAATTTGTAAATTTACCTCTGGAGAATTTAAGGAATACGTTGGCAGTGCATAATAAAATAATAACTAACACATTTAAGGGTTGTACAAAAGGATAAACTGGTTTTGAATACATTATGGGTTTATAATTTTAACTTTGAGCTATCATTTTTTATATTTTGTATTTTTTGTTTAAAAAATATATAATCCATTGTGTACGTCTTTTTTTTTGTTACAGAAATTTTAACTGAGGATACAGACAGTTTCATAATCGGTGAAACGGTGTGGGTTGGTGGTGCGAAACGGGGTAAAATAGCATTCATTGGCGACACGCATTTTGCCAAAGGAGTATGGGCTGGGATCGTTCTGGATGCTCCTGTCGGTCAGTGCTGTACTCAGTATTATTTTACATTTGTGTCTGATTTTAGTTTTAAAACACTATCATATAACATTTGTCAAGGCATAAAAAACAAGCATATGGTTTCATTCATCAGAACAATAACTTTGACAAAATGTAGGGAGAACATACTATTTATCTGTAATATATTCATTACAGGAAAAAATGATGGGATGGTGTCTGGAGTTCGATATTTTCAGGTACTGTTTAATATAATATGATGACGCTTTTGACAACTGACATTTGTGGATTTGAGCAAGGTGGAACCAGGATTATTACGATCAAGTTACATAACTCATTGTCAATTCATTTACAGTGTGCAGACATGCATGGAACATTCACTCGCCTTACTCGCCTAACAAGAGAGCCTTTACCCCCTTATGATACAGAGGACACTTGTTTTGTACATGGAGATTGTGGGTCACCAAGGACTTGGTCAAAATCTCCAAGTCCTGGAACTCCAACTCGATTGGGGAGTCCATCACCGGTAAAGTTTATTTTGTTTAGTTTTGACTCGACATGCCAATGATTTCATTGTAATTGTAACTGCAACATATATATTTCTTACTAATGTAGGGACTAAAACTTGGTGAAAGAGTGATTGTTCAAAGTTCGTCAGGGACCAAGAGAGGAATTTTACGTTTTCTTGGCAATACAATGTTTGCTCCCGGTGAATGGGCAGGTGGGATTTACTATTTAATTTGAAAATTTTGAGTTCTTGGAAAGCACTGCTTGCTAACCGGATTGGGGTTTCATGACATATTTAAAATGTACTTTGACAGGTATTGAATTGGATCAACCTGATGGAAAAAATGATGGCAGCGTAGGTGTACACAGGTAGGCAAATTTTGAGTTGATAATTCGTTTTCTTTTAGGTTGATTATAGACATCATCGTGGATGAATGCAGAGTGTAATGGACAACATTGAAACTTTTTCATAGATATTTTTCCTGTCCTGACAAGTATGGCCTATTTGCACCAATTTGTAAGGTTTCTAGCTCGCCGGCTAATAGACTCATGAGTCCTTCACTTCGAAAATATGGCTCACGAGAATCAATGCTGTCAAATTTATCCAGCGTTGCTTCTTCGTCTGCTCCTCGTACCCTTCGAGTATGTTCTATTCTTTGTTACTCAATTATTTTGTACAAGATTTTTGACCTTAGTAATTTGAATTTTGCTTTGCTTTAAAACTTGTACATTACTTGAATATTTATATACCAATTATTTACGTAAACAGATGGATTAGTTTTGGATATTTACTTTATCTTGTGACCTAAAGAAAGACCGAATTTAGAATTAGAGATTTTTAAACCGGATGTTTCCCAAACGAAGATAACTAAGAAACTTAGTTTGAAAGGATGGTCTTTTCTTGGTCACAAGTTACAGTGATCAACTGATAAAAAGGGTGAACATTTGATTAAAGTCTAAATTGTAAATATTTTAAACAGAATCCAATGGTTCCCGTGCCCCGTGGTACACAGTGTTTGCCAACATGTGCTTTACAGGTTATAACACAGCTATTAATCTTACTAATGTAGTTTTATTACTCATTTCCCATGCAATGGTACAAGGGTGGAATAAGTTTCAATAATTCAGCGTGTTAACCATTTATGAGATTAGTCAATCTCATGAACAATGGCTTTCTAAAATATGGAACATGTACTTAAGTATCATGTGTGAATAATATACATATGCACAGTGGGTTCATTTAAATATTATGTAATTTATATTGTATAAAAAAATAGGATCCATTAACCACTTAGGTGTTAAGCCTATAATGGTCTGCACTCAATTAGTGAACAAAAGCATAATTTTTGTGTACATATTTAAACTTACATTATATAACTAGATTGAATATAACTGAGGATTCATATGGGTATGTTGGCGAGATGCAATACTGGGAAAATAGCCAAAGGTGAAAGAATTCTTAAATATCAACGAAATAATAGGGACTAGACATTTTACTAGTATTAATTAAAATGGAAAACAATAACTGGAATTTTTTTTATAACATCAAAGGCTTCAGTTACTAATGATGAGATTTATATCTGGATTCAAGGCTGCTTTCTGTGAATGAATTAATTCATGTAACTCTGCAACAAAATCTATTTATTTAACAAAATTTTCAGGTTTTTGGTTACACTTGCTAAATAATAATCAGCTGTGAAATAGAAAAAGCGAGAGTGCTTACAAACATTTTTTTTCATAACTCAAGAGTTGTTAAATGTAACGTTAAACTTTGTTTATGGAAAATTTTGTGTCTATATTTATAGGAAGGATCGACCGAGGAAGGGTCGTTTGACAGTGATTAAATGCTGATTACTAGTAAGGTTCATGGATAGGTACTTGTAACCGCCTTTGAGTTTCAGCGTAGAGAAAACAAACAAGGACTTTCTCTATCGAAACTTTCATCCTGAATTCAACAAAAGAGGAAACTTTATTTTAAATTGCATCACTCTGATCTCTCTTACTTACACTACATAGTTTTATGTCATATTTTCATACATTTTTATTGACTTTTAAAATAATGTGAGCATTCCATGTTATTGTGCGTACTCAAACTTTATTTTTTTTATTGTTGTTCGGAGGTTATATTAAATTGATTATATTCATCACAAAGTGTTGCTTAGACGTGCATTGGGCATGTAACTTAATGTACCAGTCAATATTTTTATTCATCAAAAATATTTTTTGTAGAGATATATACTATATTTTTAATTAGTTAATTTAAATATTTTTTATCTTTGTGACTGCAAATAAATGGACCTTGAAGATTTTAAAAAGAAAAACTTTGAATTTTACATGCTCACGTAAAATATTCTACTCATGATTCTCTCAAATTGTGTCATTGCACGAGGAAACATTTTCTAGAAAGTTTGTTTCATATAAGAATAATATGAAAAATTAACTTTTATTATTAAATCACAGTCTGTTTTACAAGAAAAAGAAAAACATTTGGAGCAGCTGCTGAAGGAGAGAGATTTAAACATGAGTGAGGTGGCCCAAGCGAATAGATACTATGAAGAAGTAAGTTTTAGAATAATTACTCTTAATTTATACATGTAGTTTAATATTATTCTGAATATTTGTCGCTTTTCTTTAGTGTACTATGTACAATCAGTGACAACTTGTGAATTTATTTTTTGCAATAAAGTGATACATAGGTTAGTAGAGTTAATTTTTGACTATTGTTTAGCGAACGTGATGATAATTTAATTATAGGCTCTTAAAAATTTTTGGGAGACAGACTAGGTAATTCAATAGAAAAGTGACAATTTTATTATAATTTCATAATGTAATAATAGTCTAAGTTAATTAATTAGTTTGAACTAGTCAATGAAGGTAAATATACTGGTTAGCGCATAGGAAGGAAAATGGAGACTGAGTATATAAAAGGTACTTATGTATTTTTACTCATTATTTTTCCAATTAGCATCAAGAAGAGTCCAAGAAACAGCTTGCTCAAATTCTTGAAAAAATGATTGGGTTGGAAGCAGAGAACAAAGCATTAAAGATTTCATTGGAAGAAGAGCGTAAACAACATGAAGATTTACTTTTTACTTATGAAGAGGAGAAAATCAATCAAGCGGATTTACAAACAAGATTAATTTCTGGAGAGAAAGGTTCGGGTGACGGATCTTCAGACCAAAATGACATTGGAGACATGGCAGCTCTACGTCGTATCACTCAACAGTATTCAGAAAAATTAAAGCAGCGTGAGAATGAATTGTCTACCGTTAATGAGCAGCTCCTTAGACATAAAGAACAACTTGAGGCTTCTAAAGTGGAGAACAAAGATCACATGGAAATGATTAGGAAACTAAAAGAAGAAGTTGCTGAACGTCAAAAACAAATTAGATGTATGGAAGAATCTTTGGCAGCAGAAATCGTGCGTATGTCTACCAATTTTTTCCAAACTCTTTTTAACTCTTTTTTAATTTCTGTCTATAAGAAGTATTTCACCGAAATTAGAAGGCTTGGTGAGTTATTCAGATTATATTATTATGTCTGTGGACACTTGACTTGTGTCAATTTATTGTTTACGGATGTCGTACAAAGTTAACTAGTTTAATCAGCTTCTGATAATAATAATATTTCCATGTTTACAATCACTTTAAATGTCCATGCCCGTGAATTGGAAAAGTTTTCTATCAACTGTCACAGTGTCGCTGGTTATTTGTAATATGTAGTTGCTAATTACCCAATTGGTGATTATACGTACCTTTTAACTAATGTAGTTTTTCTTTATTTTGATGAGCATATAATGGCATATGTGACACATGCCATGAGCAAGATTACGTATTTGAGGCCTTCTGTTTCGTCGTGTAGTTATTTTTAAAAAATGCAATTGTGTGAAAGAATCTTTATGATCTTTCAGATTCTCAACATGCCATAGCCACCGTTGAAAGGGCCCACACCCATAAATTAGAAGATATAAGTAATTTTGGAAAAAGAGTTGAGGAACTCTCTTCAACCCTCGTGCATTCCATAACAGAGTGTACCGAATTACAAGCTCAAAAGTTAAAGTTGGTACGTGAATATTTATTTAAATGTCAAAATAATGAGAATGAATTGTCATATGATTTTAACTTGATTTTAAAAACTTTTTCTTGTAGGAGGATGAACTGAATCATATCATGTTGTCAAAGATTGTTGACCCAGGAGATTTAGAGGTACGGCTCAAGACCAAAGAAGAGGAGACGGGAAAATTTCAAGAACGTATTAATGAACTTCAACAATTAAATGCAAACCTTAAAAGTATATGGGAGTACAATATACAGATGACACAGGATAGTTTCAAATCAAAACAAATGGAGCTTGAGACAACGATCAAGGAGCTTGAAGAGAAATTATCAAAGGAGACTGATAAAACTATTTTACAAGTTTAATTGGGCCTTAAATTGAAAAAGAAAGAAAAAATAATTATGATGATATTTTGCTGCCTTTGCCGCACACATATAATTTATTTATAAATCGTCAGACAAATAATAATTACATACATATTATAGCTCTGCTACCAAATCAGTTTTTTAATTTGAGCTGCTCTTCTATTTTATCTCTCACTTTCTCTGTCTCTTACTTTTCTAAGAATTAGCTATAGAAGAAATTTATTCAATCTCTAGTTTCTAATGTATATAATTAGACTATAGAACAAGACACAAAAAAAGCGAGAATTTCATATTGTTATAAAAATGATAATAATTTATTGACACCTTAAATGTTTTCAGACTACGTACTTATTTATTTATATAAAAAAAAAATTTAAAACGTTGTATTTTTAGTAGACTGCATTTTAAGTTATTAAATATGTTGTAAATGTTGGAATTGATGTATTATAAACCTGTAACATTACTCACGTAAATATGTACAATGGCATGTACTCGATTTTTTTAGCCTGTGAATAAATTTTAGTATATGATACAAATACCAGCAAAGTACTCTTGAGTAGTAAAATTTAAAAATGACATGAAAATAAGTAATTATTTCTTTCTCTCCCTCTCCAACAAAAAAGGGACACAATATTATGCACTACTGATTAGAAGGTTGAAACGTTAAAGTCACTGGAGCGGACATTTGACCGTTACAAATTCTTCCGGAAGCAGTCGAATGTACCTTTTTGATCATATTGCATGCTGGACATTTTGAGAAAGTCTAGCTTAGGTTAGGGAGGAGAAAACGGAAATATAAGTACATACTTGTGGCCTGTTCTTTTTTCTCATATATTTTGTGTGTACACAATCATTCGGGGATATGTACACAAGGACTGCCATTGTGTAGTAATTGCAGCCATCACTGTTTACATGGAACACACTAGCCCTGTTTTTCTTCTTTGAGGAGAGTCTCGCATCCAGGCAGGACAATGTGAAAATTTTGAGAGACAAGTTTGAAGGAAACAAGAGAAATGCAAACTTTGTTTAGTTATTCAAATGGAAAAAATTGCAATTTTATCACGTTGAGTGGAATAGGTTTTGCATAATACTTTTACTACATAATGATAAAAGCTTTCCATATATCCCTAAATATATAAAATTGGATAGAGTATGATCATATGGGAATGAGTTGTGGTTGTATTCTTGGAACTGACGTACGAGAGTAGATTTATATATATATATATATATGTGCCCACACACATTTTGTAAATTGTAATCTACCTGTTATGTTGTAACCATTCACATTATATATAAATATATTTTACACGAGGAGTCATATGTACATAGACAGACACTTGAAAATTGTTTATATTTCAGATGGGCAAAAGTTTTATGTACTTACTTTCTATAGGCCATAGACAAAGTAGGGAAAGGAAGTGATACCGTATTCTCTCCAATTGTGTCTCTGGAGAATTGTGTTTGTGTTCCAAAATATTGCATATTTCTATGTTCATAGTCAGGACTAAATAGAGATTTTAATTAATTCCTCATTTAACTTGTTGTTCAAAGTCCGTGTTGAGTAGGCGGGAATACGGTAGACATAAGTATATATAATGTAGTAAGAATATATTTTACAAGCAAAAGGGAGTTCACACAGAACGCAGTCGTGGGCTAGCTAGGTTTAAGAAAAGTATTGATTCGCCAACAATAATAAAAACAAAAAGAGTCAAAAATATTCGGTCTTTTAAACTTGTTCCTTTTTTTCCAAACTATCTGCAATCATGGCCGCAACCGGACAGGGGACCTCTCCTATAGAGATTGTCCGTGGTCAGAATTTCGAAGTGGGACCCAGATATACCAATTTGGCATACATTGGCGAGGGAGCCTATGGCATGGTTGGGTAAGAAATTGTTCATTTTTCTTTATTTTCATTTAATTGTCATCTTTCAACTCTTCATTTTCAAAGTAACACTTCTATTTTCAATGGACGTATTTTGATGTCATGATTTTAATTTATTTGAATCAATTTTTTTAGAATTTAAATTATTGGTTATTATTCGTTAATTTTTTTTGGTATAAAATAAAACAATATTTTTCATTTTCAAGTATTTAATGTGAACAAGACAATTTGTAAGTTTCTGCTGTTTCAAGTTTGATATTTAATTTGTATTTTTGTTCTTGTTGAGACATTATGTCAGAATAATGCACAATGACAATTGAAAAATTAAAATTGACTTTTTGTCAATCAAAAATATCTTGTCAATTCCAAAAAAATCAATATGTACTCCACAGTTGGTCTTATTTGCCTGATGATATATCATGAAACATGTCATGTTTTTCTTTTGACTTGTCACACAACTCATTTGGATTTTACTTTTAGTGGAAGAAAATTAACATTTTTTCATTTTAAATTAAAATTAAATTAAATTTTTTAATTTGTCTTATTTTATTTTAGGTCTGCCTTAGACAATGAAACAAAGACAAAGGTTGCCATTAAGAAGATTTCACCATTTGAGCATCAAACATACTGCCAACGAACATTGAGGGAGATCAAGATATTAACGCGATTTAAGCATGAAAATGTACTTATAAACTTAATTTTAATGTAATTCCATACTTTAATATTGACTGTGTAAATCTGATGTACTGTTTTTTCTTTTACCTGTCAACAGATTATAGACATTCGTGATATTCTTCGGTCTCAGACAATCGTAAGAATTTGTTCCTTGTTTCTATTAGAGTTATTTTGAATCATTTCAAATGTTAATATGAATAAACTTTACCATATTGTCTTTGTTTCTTTCAACAGGATCAAATGAAAGATGTGTATATTGTACAATGTTTAATGGAGACAGGTAAACAAATTATTTCCCAAAAAATTCATATAGGCAACTTTTTTTAAAAATTAATAATTTTAAATGACAATTTGTATATTTAAAATAGATTTGTACAAGCTACTCAAGACACAGAAATTAAGCAACGATCACATTTGCTACTTCCTGTACCAAATCTTGCGGGGCCTCAAGGTAAATATGATGGATAAATTCAAGAAAAGAACTTTCCATAGTTTTTTTATATTCCATTTTCTGATCAAACAAATTGATTTAAAAGTATAATTTTTTCTGATATTCTTTCCCCTCTAGTATATACATTCTGCAAATGTTCTGCACAGAGATTTAAAGCCCAGTAATCTGTTGTTGAACACAACATGCGATCTCAAGGTCAGTTCTTAGTCAATTTACTTTTATCTCTCACGTTTTGGAAATAGCATCAAATGATACACATTTATTCTCAGGTATTTACCATAATTCTTTTAAACTATTATTGTTCTATAGATTTGCGACTTTGGTCTAGCAAGAGTTGCGGATCCGGACCATGATCATACAGGCTTCCTCACGGAGTATGTGGCTACAAGGTGGTACAGAGCCCCAGAAATTATGCTAAACTCTAAGGTGAGAGAGATCAAATGAAAATGTACTATTATCAATATCTGTTCTACTTTTTGTACTTATTTATGAGGGATAACTTTTCTTTTCTTCTACAGGGGTACACAAAATCGATAGACATTTGGTCAGTGGGTGAGTCAATGGGAGAAGACTCCCAATTTTTTTTTTACTTATCCTTAGACACTGTACTTGATAAGTTGGATAAAACATTTGATCAAATAAATGATCATTTTAATTAGTGAAACAAGTGCAAACATATCAAAGTTGATTATATATTATTTTCAGAAATGACAAGTACAATTGGAATAAATGTGTGTTAATTTTTGGATCATAGGATGTATTTTGGCTGAGATGTTGTCTAATCGTCCAATTTTTCCGGGGAAACATTATTTAGACCAGTTGAATCACATTCTTGGGGTTCTTGGTACACCTTCACAGGAAGATTTACAGTGTATCATAAATGAAAAGGCAAGAAGTTACTTACAATCACTTCCGTACAAACCAAAAGTACCCTGGTAAGTGTGAATTATTGAGCCAATTTATGACTTCTTATTTTTTTAATGGTTATTTTTACCATTTTGTAATTATCAATTATTCCATTTTATTTTATTTTTCATTAGGCACAAATTGTATTCAGATGCAGACCCTAAAGGTGAGTGGCTTATTTTTGTATTAATTTTATTACTCTGCCATTATTTTTGAAAATTTCTTAATTTTTCAAATAATTGAATCATAATTTCACGCTCAGCTCTGGATCTCTTGGATAAAATGTTAACCTTCAACCCACACAAACGTATCGTAGTGGAGGCGGCACTTGCACATCCATACCTGGGTACAATTTTTATAATTTATTTGCAAAATCTCAACCCTACATAAAATAATCCTGTCATTTAGAAGATTGAAATTAATTATATTTTCAATTGTATTATTCCCAACAGAGCAATACTACGACCCTGATGATGAGGTTAGTCCTTTTTTACTTTTAAAAATTGTTTTCTTGACCATGAAATTAATCATTATCCACATGATTCTCAATGTTATATTTATTGTGTCTAGCCTGTTGCTGAAGAACCATTCAGACTAGATATGGAGTATGACGACCTTCCAAAGGTGACACATATTTTTATTATTTAAAATGATTTTTGTACAGTTCAAAAAAATATAATGAGAAACAATGTTACCAATTAATGTTCATTGTTTTTAGGAGAGATTGAAAGAAATGATTTTTGAAGAGACTAACCTTTTCAAGGACAAGATAGAGTTAGAAAATCGGCAGCAAAATATGTAATTTAATGTGATGTTTATGTGTCATCTTTTCAGTCAAAACTGTATATTCCAATTTTCGTTTCTTTTTTTTGTTGTTGTTCTGTTACAAAAAAATAAAACTCTTTTTGCGAGTTCTTTTTTTTGACAATGTTCGTGTATACAATCATGATATAATACAAAAGTGTGTTAGACTCTTCATCAGTTGTCAATGTGTCAACCGTCGTACATTCATACATTCTATATTATAAACTAATAAATTATGAGTTATTACATATAATATATTCGTCATGCACACGATATACAGTTATATATATTATTATTATCACAGTATCCGTATATAAAGCTATGCACATAGTTATACTAAAAAATGTCTATTATTCGTTTTATTCTTCGAATTTAAAAATGATTAAAATCTTGATGTTCAGGTAATAAAAAAAACCTATATCAAACTATTCCAAAGTCCAAAGTTTTGTCCTGTGTATGAACAACAATTATTTCTTTGTCCATTACATTTCTTTTATTTATTTAGTTTGCAATCATAATAAATTTATTGACAAGTATCACTGGAAGAGACTCATTTCATTTTTTGGCTACATGTAATAATTAATTGATTGAATTCAAATTAATTTAGCTCATTGGAGCTAGTTACTACGTAATCTGTCTTGTACATAGTTTTAGCCCTACAGAGCTTTAAATAAAATGTACATTCAATTTTGGAAAACATTGTATCACATCACATCACATCTAATGACTCCACAATGGTGGAATTTAACAAATAATATTGTATTTTTTTTTAAAAAAAAATTACATAATATATCATCATATTTGAATACATAATGATGACTCCATTACAGTCATTATATAAAATAGTTGAATCAAGTTTTTTTTAAAAAAAAATAAAGTTTTTTTGGAAGAATCATCACAAGTAATTTACTACCACAAAAATGCAAGTTGTAAATTATTGTTGCTCCGCGTTTAAGGCACATTAAACTTTCATTGCAGTATATAATTATTTTAATGAATAATAGGTAATAGGTGTCAAACTACTGGTAATGGAATTAAGTAAAGAATTGATTTTTCATTCATGTACAGCAGTGTACACAATTATTCAAAATATCAATAGTTGATGACACAATACTTCAAAAAATATAGCGATTACATTAATTGAACAAGTATACTAATTAACCGTTAAATACGATTATAAGACTGCCAATGAGTGATGAGTCGATTAGCGTCATTACTGCAAAATGCTTTGAAATCGGCCAAGATTTGAAGCAAGAATTTTTCATCTCCCAAGGCTGTAAAAAAATGCACAAATGAACGATTACAAGTATACTTACAATCATTTCCGACTCTCGCAAAACAAAAATACCTGGAGTTGATGAAGTCTTCCATCGTTTGCTCACCATATAATTCCAAGACCATAAAAAGCCAATCTAACAAACACATTAAAGTAGTTTAATTTGTACAATCATATTTCAATTTGAAATAATTCATTTAGTAAATAAAATAATAATTAACTAACTAAAATCATTATAAATAAAAAACTCACCCGATTATCCTCCTGGAATGCGTCCTTATTCTTCCCACTCACATGACGGGTAATGTAGTCCTCATAAGAACTTGTGATTGGGGACTCATGGGGTAATAATTTTGGAGAATCCTTGATGAGAACTCCCTACAGAAAGCAATAAAATTAATAAAAAATTTTTTGTCTCCACGAATTATGTCATCAGAGTACATGCACAAGTTCAAGTCGTCAAGCTTAACCAAAGAAATTCGTAATAATACTGACAGTAAAAAAATCATTTATCTCACTCAGTCTAGTAAAAACGTGCTCAGAGTATGTCTTTGAGTCTCAATTTGAGACGGTAAAATGAAATTAGTTATTTATTTTTATTACTGCACCTGATTGGTTGAGGTGTTTGCCGGAATTAGAACAAAAAAGTTCCCACTACGTAAATTGTATAAAAATCAGTAAGTTAGACATTACCAGTATGTTTAAATATTGACACACAAAATGTACTCGCCTGGAGTGAACGTAGTGATGATGACGACATGAACTATTGTTTTGTGACCTCGGAGTACTACATCCAGCAATATGACTTTGTGCATCCGTTGGACTTGGCATGAAGCCAAATTGAAAAATGATTGACTCTTGTAGTAAAGTTAATCTTTTCGCCCACGTGTCCTCTGGAAACTCTATAATGATCAAATAAAATTTTCTCTTTAAATCTCTATGCATTAGGACAACAAAGAAAATATACTACATACAGTAAAACCAAATTAAAAATCTCAAAACACATTTAATATACTAAATAATAAAGTATAAGTAATTACCTTCGAACAAATAGCTTCGATTGTCCATAAGACATTCTATATTCCAGCGAATAGAAAAAAAGTATACATTAAATGATCACCTCACACAAGTCAATTTAGGCTAAGTTCGATAAGTTTAGTAAATACCTATATTCAATGGAATGAAAATTGGTCCTCTTAAAGAGTCGGACTTAGAAGAGTATGGTAATGCATACGGGTCACTTGGGATGGACACCAATACTAAATTACACTGTTGCGCTTTTCTAGCCCATCCTGTTACAAGTCATATAAGAAAGATAAATTTTATTTATTTGAGTCCAAACACCGAGTTCAGCCGTAATCAGAAAAATTGTGAAATTATCGTCATACACGAGTTAAAAAATATGGAAAACTCTTACCTTGTACCTGGAATATAAAAAAAAAACTTTATTAGAAAACAAGCCATAGACATAATATCTCGTCATCACTGCTTGAGAATTCATCAACAATACAACGACTTACAAGTTCGGTGATAATGGAGCCTGTAGCTTGCACCCATTGGATTGTCATTTCAAAAGCCTCAGTTGGTTTATACACAGACTGATATCGGACATGCCCCCACTCCGGACGGTTGCCTTTCATATTAAATTTAATAAATAGTCTTATAGGAATTAAAAAAAAGTATTAAATAAACAAGCGTGGGTACATATCATTCAATAGACGTACTTTTTGATCCAACATCAACATCAACATACACCTCTTTATAAGCTGGTATTTTCCTCAACGACAATGGAGTAGATGAATTTGAGACGGGTGTCATTGTAATTTCAGTTTCACTTTCTTTTGATAGCGAAGAACTTATGGGAGATTTTGATGATCGATTTATGCTATCTGATGAGGGTGAGTCAGGTGATGTTGGATGCCAAAGATGTTCAACTTCAACTTCCATCCAATCATTTCGAAAAAGGTTTAAGTCATCATGTGGCCGAATATCTCCATCTGAAAAAAGTCAGAGTTTTCCTTAAATAATAAATGGCAGTACATAACTACAAATTTTGTTCTAAAAACACACCTTTATTTTCTGTACTGTTAGACACGATGAAATAAAGATAAAATCCATTTAAAAATGGATGTTTAAGATCCCTTGAAGCGTGCAAAATCAAACGTTCCTCTAACATCTCCTGTACATTTAAACAAATAATAAGTGTACGTTCAAATAATTAGTTTTAGGTATAGGCAAAAAATTTTAAAAACAAAATAAAATATGATTAGTGAGTTTATATTTCACTATAAATTGAGACTTGCATTAAATATTTCAATAGCACTCTGCTCCGTGGTGATACCTTCCATGTGACTAAAAGTCAAAAAATTAAATTAATACTAACATTTTCTTACATAATTGAGCATGATTTACAAGAAGATTTTAAGAAAAAGATTATTTAGCTCCGAAACTAAAATTTTAAATGTAACACGAGCGACAAAAATATTGATCCAACCTTAAAAGCCAGCCCGTGGCATCAGCACTGACAAATGTCCACGCAGGAAGGTCTGCACCTAAAAAAATGACACAATATTAGGTTTGTGAAAACTTTTCCCTGGAAAGAGTAAGAGTGGGTATGAGTCATTAATTTTTTTTATTGAAACGTACTTTTGATAAAAGAAAACCCAGTATTTTGTGAACACATGGCTTCAATAATACCACGATGAGACGTGGTACTTTTAAGCTTGAATTGAGAAACAAGAGCGTCCGATTCCATATTTTCATTCCCAAAATTAGGTGAAAGTCCATCCATAGTAAATTCACTTAGTCCAAGACTAGATTTGTTATCCATCAATGAATTGTCTGCAGGAGATATCCTTCCACCTGTATTCCCACTCCCTTCTGTATTCCGACTTCCTGACCATTTTTCCATTCCCTTTGACCCAGATCTCGGTCGAGGACGTTCCCCCAAACGATTAGAACCTAAAATTTTGAACAAATAGAATCATAATTTTATCCGCAATTTTAATTTTTTTAAAATTAATTTGTTTAATGAATTCACTAGTGATTAATTTGAAATAAGTTTACTGTTATTGTTATAATTTTGCTGAGGAGTTTATTATTAGTAAAAGTACATACCAACACGCTCACGAAATCCAGTACTGCTTACTTGATTTTGTGTCGTTGATGACACCTGCAAAAAAATTCAATTCAAATCACTCATCACTTTATTTTCTGATATGACAAATTTTGTCATACAAAATATTTCAATACACATAAATGTGAGACTTACACGTCCTCCTCCTATTTTAGCAGAATTATTTGGCCTTCTAATTCGGTTGATACATGTTTCAATAAATTTTAAAAATCCATCAACAAGTCCGGCTTTCTCCTCATCAGCTGTTTGCAGAAAAATAAACAATAATGTTAAACTATTAAAAAATTGAATACGAATATGAAATGTACGGAGTCATACAAAAATGAATGAATTTTCTTGAATCGTAACTACATATATATGTAGTTATTCTACTTTAATTTTTTATTACTTTATTAAACTTTACTTATTCAAAAAATAAAAATGTCAGAATTGCTTACTTAATGGTGAGTATACGTTGGCGTGTTCTGCACCATCTAAAATTGTTTTCACTGGTGCTTGAAATGTTGGCAGTAAAAACATTCTAAACCTCCAATATTTAAGGGTCTACAATTTTAAAAAAAACAGGTTTTCAATTAATCATAATATCTTCTAATTAAAATTGATCAATTAATTAAGTTTTTAAAAATGTTGGTGGAATTTATTCCAAAAGGCACCTCTACAAGGGCGAAATCTTGATCTCCTCTGGTACAAATATAATGGTCTAAATAATTCCAATTATAGTTTTCCAACTTTTCGGTAGCAAAATCTGCCCAGGACACTTCATAATTGTCATTATTAGGAGCTCGAAATCTATAACGGTAGTTGAATTTCATTGACGGATACGGATGCCTATAAACACATAAAATTTAATTTTAATAATTCGGCCCAACATCAAAGCAAATAATAATTTATACACATAATTGTTGGAAAGTAAATTAGAGAGCTCATACCTGGGCCGATACCTGGTCACCGTTATAGTAGAACCAACCAGACATACTATACAAAGTAATTTGAAAATAATTGTTTTGACTGATTTGCTCAAAAAAACTTGTATGAATTGGGTAAAAAAAGTATACTTACTACGATGAAAAATTCTACCAATGCTAAGTAAATACTGAAAAGTTAATTTTAAATAGCTCATTAAATCAATCACATGGATGATTCTTTACAATATGAATAGTTAAATGCAGTAAAATGTAATCTAACCTCTTCTGTATCATCTTGAACGACATTTGTTCGACTGATGAATGATGAATTGACTGTAGAATTTTTATCCTTTTCATCCTTAGGCCTTATTATTAATTGAAATCCCTGAGCTAGTCGCTGAGAAACAAGTTCCAAAAATACTTGTTTTGTGGTGAGAGGACTTCTATAAACGGCTCTTTGTTGCGCGTAGTCAGCATTTACGTCATCAGGTAGCAAGCTGTAGTCTGATACTAAATAGTCGACTTGAAGGCTTCTCTCATCCGGAAAATAATCGGTTGTTATTGGTAGGCAGGCAGGAATTGTAAGGGACTTTTATTTTAAAGAATAGTTAAAAAATTTCCGTTACTTGTGAATTTGAATATAAAAATTTTTTTGAATGAACTACATACCTTCCAGTCCACTCCTAAAAAATTACAGCAACAAAAAACACGTCATGAAATTGAGCTTCAAATGATAACAATAGCGTGAGATAAAATTTTATGATACCTGTTGTCAGTGCAGGACTCCAGCCTTGTTCGCCAGTCTATTAAATAACATGTTGCATATAATGTATATGTACGCTAGAGATTAAAAAATTATTAATTAAGAAAATAATTATTTGTTTAGGTCTTACTGCTCCCCACAAAAGTGTTTGTCTTGTTGCATTTTTCGTCCTTGTTTTAGCTATGAATAAACCAATTACATCAAAATTATGAAGATACAAAATAAAACACACAAAAATATTTTATGGCTCAAAATTGTAAAAAAAGTGTAACTCAGAAATCTTGTAGTATGTTATCATAATGTAGTGCTATGTAATGACTTACTTTCAACTAGAGATTTTGAGGGACTCAAAACAGTCTCATTATAATCACCTTCATGAACAATTTCTAAATTTGAATGAGTTGCATGAAAGTGATGCTGCTGTATCAATATGCCAGAGGGTCCACGAGGAAAGATGTGGGTCCATCTTCTACGATTGGACGTCAATTTAATCACAGCATGAGAAGGATCAAATGGATTTATCTAATAAGAAAAAAAAATTAATTAATTTGCCAAATAAATAAGTAAAAGTTACTATTTATTTCCTAAATTGTTTGATTAATAAACTTACCAAAGCTCGACAAGGTCGTCGAATTTCCTTTTGCTGCCTACTATAAATAATCAAAATACATAAATATTTTATAAGTTTGACAACGACAACAACGGTTATATGAATGCCAATTAGTGAGAAAAAAATAATTAATGTACCTATAAACCATTTTCTTGTCACTAATTGGAGAGCTTCCTTGACTTCCTGGAGACAAAATCTTTTGCGTGTTCACCAACAAATCATCATAAAACCAGTCACGATGACTAGAAGGTAATTTTGGCTTTGCTACAAAAAAAATAATAAAATAATGCATTGCATCATCAATTTTAATACACGAAATGAAGTCTTACTTACTTTCTATATTTAAGGCACCAAAGGACGATGAAACAAATTGATCACGAGTAATCTAAAAAATGACGTGTCATTATTTCATGCCATGGTATGCTCCTGTAATTTTTCTTTGAGTATCATTGTAAACATTTTTACCGAATTTTTTCCTTGTTTGATTGGTATACTTATAGCTGGTGATGCAGAGGATGCAAGCGGAAGAACGTATTTAAAATTGCGTTCATTACTTCCAATACTTGTTAAGGATGGATTACGTATTGGAATGAAGTCGGGATTGTGATGAATTTCAGGTTCTGAATTCTGTCTCCTAAATACAGTAGTAATCTCCGTCTCTGAAGGTCGTGGTTTTTTTCTTTGTAAACTTCGTCGATGATTAGTCGTCGGATGACTACTAGGCAGTTTAAATATGTTGGAATCATAGTCATCAAAATCATAGACTGAATTTGGCCATAAATTCTCATCATTGCTTTGTTTCGGCCGTGGAATTCGATACTGAGTTTGTGTTGTCCAGCTCCAAGATTTATTATAGTGTTTTGGAATCTTTTCTTGTGCAGAACTGATTGGAAGTTTTATTCTTGGAACGTAGGAAGAGTAGCCAACCTTTCGATTAGTTGAGTAGAAGCTACGGATTGAATAATCCCAGTATTATATAATTGTAAATACACACATGGTATATTTATATGTAAAAAAAGAGGAAAAGAATTAAACAAATGAGTTATTGATACCTTAGATTGATCCAACTGGTTTAGTAAACGAATAACATACAATAAGCATCAAATTAGTAAAATTGTACCAACAAACATTTACAAATTACATAAGTAAAACTTACTGCGGCAAACTATAGTCTTCACCACTAGATTGTGAAGAAGCTTTGCTATGAAACTGTAGGGAAAAAATAAACATTAAAGTGGGGTCATTTATAGTCAATGTATTCCTAGTAAAAAAACTATCAAACTTCAAAGATAATCAAAGACATTTCACTCTCAATTCCCATGCGTTCATACCCCCAAACGTTCTCTTATTCTAGGAGGGTGTCCTAACTAAAAATTGTGCAAATTTTGGGAGGTGTCAAACACCACATTAAGTATTACATACGCGAATGCACTAGCTATTCAAATTAAAACCAATTTCCAGATACCTAGAGAAACACTCAACAAATAGAATATCTGAGGAGACAAACTTTCATAAAAATTTAAACGAAAATCAAAAGCGAAAAGGGGAAATGCCAAATTATTCATATTCACATACAATAATGGTACAAGAATATGAAAAGTATTATAGAATGATCCCTCCCATGTCATCAAGATAAATTAAAATTGTAGTTACAAACCTTTAGTAAGGGAACAGCATGCAAAGGTTGTTCTCCCACACAAACTAAATCACTGCCAACTAAAATAATAATACATGGTGTAAGTAAATTCACAAATGTACATAAAATTAATCAGACAATATTTCAATAAATTTTTTTCACCCCCATTGTCGATAATACGTTGCATTGTGACATTGGTGACTTCGCGATCAACTAAACAAATGAACGAACGGCATAACATTAACGTCATTAAATTTCATATAATGTTTATAAATAATACACAAATACAAAAATACCTTCAAAAACACCAACTCCTGGCGTAATGACCACTGACAATTGTCCTGTTCGATCAAAGCTTCTATCCATGTAATGTTTTTCAAAAACATTCTGCCATTCCGTACATAATGAGAGAGAGAGAAAAAAGAATTTAATATGATTTGTGACTAGATTTATTTATTATAACCAACGTTTACAACAAATTTAGTATATTTATGGACTCACCAAACTCATATTTAGTACTTCTAGAAAGTTTCCTTGTGCTGCAGATGATATGACACCTTTTGGTATCCGATGTCCAGGATTTTCTTTTCGGTGCATACTTAACACATTATTTTGATAGCTGAAGAAAAAAATTACACCATTTCATGTACTAGTTAGCTTGAAATTTGGTCATGCTAAAGTTTATGGTCCATCGTGTGACTCTATTTCAAGTCAATTCAAGTGTATACTTACTCAACAAATAGCCGCCTCAAATTAATTAACGTATTTCCCCAGTCGTCGTACCTTTCATTCTGTACACAAACTCTACAATAATATTGATAAATTAATTTTCAGTGAATTATACCAAAAGATTTCACACATAAATGAACGAATGAAACTATAAGTATAAAAAATCACCTATAGTAGTCTTCATAAAATCTCCCTTTATAATCAATTTGTAAACAATCTCTCATGGATTCTGGAAATTGTTCCAAGGAACTCGCAGAGTAATAAATTCTCGAAAAAAGAACAATAGTAACTTCATGGTTGCTACCATTTTTCTAAAGAACAAAAAAATTTAAGAATGACAACAAGCCACTATTACAGTAATGATGATCGTTTTGTGTACCTTCCACTTGGCAAACAATTCGGCAAGAAAACCGTTCACAGCCTTTTCATAGTACAAATCCCCGTAGATATCGAATTCCCACATTTCAGAGCTCATTTGAATAAACAGGTACACCAAGCCTGTAAAATAAATAGTTCTAAATATAATCTCATACATAAATGCTACTAAATACATTACTGATATTTAATCCACCATACTTGTAGATGAGCGGAACACAATCTGAAAATTCCAAGAAAGGTATGAATGAATAAAACAAATTACCGTATAATCTTTTTTGTATGAATCCAATTCAAACATTTAATTTAACTTTTAAATGATAGTACCTTTGTAGCATTAGTGACGATGCCAGATGAAACTTTATCCCCGTGTGACCACATTTCATAAACTTGACATCTTATGGTGGAGGTACAAAATTCAAGCTTTTTATTCAAATGTAGACAAGTATTCACCTGAAGAGAAAAATCATGACAATTAGATGGATTACAAAATATGCTTGTATAAATTACAATATTACCAAGTCATTTTTAAGTCGCCACATTTCACTTCTACCCAAATATTGATCTTTAAAGTTTAGTTCCACAGAATCCAATTCCACTGTATGCTGTAAAAATAATTGTAAAAATACATGTAGCTCAACTTGAATCGTTTATTATAAAAAAAATGTTGTGTACACTGTACACGCTAAAATACCTGTTGACTTGGTTCAATTTTATTGACGACGACATCAGAAAAAGACTTGAGCTGGAAAATGGTTGCAATTGACTGCTCAATACTAATAAAATCTAGAATAGTAAAGACAATAAGAATGTTACATTTGGATTAAATTTAAATGTACATCCAGTGGAACAGAAAAAAAGTGATTTGACAGTTTTGAAATGACATTCTAATAGTACCTTTCTGAGCAAATTCATCTCGTAAACTTCCCTTTGTGACTTTAAGAAGAAGTCTAGGAACCTCTTCATCACCTAGAAAGTAATGGAAAAACTCTTTAAATTTAAAGTCACATTAATTCAAATCATATTGCATTAGCCGTGGGACACAACTTTTCTTTCCCATTCAAACTACACATTTTATGTACGCTGTATCCATTTCAAAAACTCATAATTTACCTGGATTGTATATTTCAATAAAATCCTCAGGCTCAAGGAATGGGAAATCTTTGGGACAGAAGGCAACGTCTTCAACTATGAGTCCAAAACAAAATTCAGTACAATTACAACATGTCATACACAAATAAATAGGAGTATTAGAGAAAATTGAATCCTTTCTTACGTGCATATTGTTTTTGTTGTGATTTTTGATGCTGGGTAAGTTTATAAAGCTTTGGATGGGAACTCATATTTATAATTGTTGAAATCTTGACTGTCCTAGGGGATGTCACTCTCTCTTCCTGTGATAATATTATTGTGCAATATATTGGGAGAAATAACAATATTAGTATAGTACCAACAGAACATGACAAACTAGAATTAAACTCATAAAATAAAAATTTAATAGGAGAATGTGCACCATTCCAACTTTTTTTTTGGTTTTTTTTTCTTTCAAATCTAGCACTCATTGAGATTCTCAATGAGTGCAAACAAACATAGAATACTCGTGTAGTAGAAATTGATAGAATTCTTGAAAAGTAAAAAGTGTTGTAGGCTTGAGTGAAATTAAATGTAAGTTAAGAGATGATTTCGGTAAATTATTTTGTTCATTATTTTTCGAGAGGAAAAGAGTAAATGGTGTTGCCAATGAATGGGCTCTTGTTCTTCTGAAAAAGACGAAAAGATGTCGAACAAGTGTAAAGAAGCTCGCAGGTATATATAAATATTCATATCTGTTCTCATACTCGGAAAATTTTATGCATCTTAACTCAATTCTCTGATTTTGTGACTATTGATAGGTATCTACCTGCATTTTTTGCTTGGACCCTTCTCCTCGGAACCTCCACTCTATTTTTCATTTTTCCGTAAGTTGTCCATAATTATTTTGTTCTTTTATTATGAAAGATGATTGTAAAATGTTAATACCAGTATTTGATGTGACATTCAATATTACACAGATGAAAGCGAAATGTTCTGATTTTGTGTCATATTCACATCATCTTGTATAATTAATAAATAATATGAATAGTGGGATTCGAAACTACTCATTTTAATGGAGTAGGCGGCTTCCACGTGAATGTCTAATACATTTAATTTTAATTTTTCTAGAGCACAATACTATCTGCAAAGCTCCACTGTCTGGATGCAACTTTTACCAATCGCCGAGGCTTTTCTCACACTTATTGTTGTTGCTAATTTTACATTGGCAACATTTATGGACCCTGGTGTCATCCCAAAAGGTAAATTAAATGAGAATGGTCATGTAATATACTTCCATTAGACAGTGTATGTTACTCTCATAATTTTATGCTAAAACATTACCGTATTATTTAATGTAGCAAATCGTGGTGAGGATGATAATGATGACTCTAGGGCTCCATTATATAAAACCGGTACGTCCTTTTCTTTTAAAGTTGCAATTAAAAATAATTATGGTATTGATTTATAATGTGACACTTTTTATAATAATGTCATTTATTTTTTTATACAGTTGAAGTTAGTGGAATGACGGTTCGAATGAAGTGGTGTGTAACATGTCAGTTTTACCGTCCTCCGAGGTATGTTTCTCTTTAAATTTTTATTATGAAAGTCTTGAAATGATATTTTACTCACTGTAACTAAACTAAACATAAGAGAAAACACTAATTTGATATAATTTTTGTCCTCAGATGCTCTCATTGTAGTGTTTGTAATAATTGTATTGAGGTAATTGTCAACATCATTTTCATTTTTAAAAAATTGTCATTGTTCTCTAATCAATTGTTTTCTATTTGTTCAGACCTTTGACCATCATTGCCCATGGGTTAATAACTGCATAGGGAGACGAAATTATAGATTTTTCTTCATGTTTCTCTTGTCACTTTCTTTTCACATGTCGGCAATTTTTTCACTATGTCTGTACTATGTGCTACAGCATTTGACTAAAATGACTGACTTGACGGTAATTTACATTTATTTATTTGATAGTTGTAGTATATTATGATTTTTTCAAATACAAACATATTTTCTGATCTAAGAATAAATTTTTATTTTATGTGCACTTTTCCCGTCAAGACAATCATATCGTAAGTAAACTGAATAATTTACTAATACATTTAGTGATTGTAAATAAAAGTTGTTTATTTTTGTCTTGATAATAATTTGTCTACAATGTATTTAATTTATACAGGATTGCTATAATGGTTGTGATTGCTCTTTTGATCATCCCTATCTTTGGTTTAACCGGCTTTCATGTAGTCCTTGTCTCCCGTGGTACGTACACGTTTTCAAAATTTTTGCAAAAATAAACATTGTATACGAATTCATTTTATTACTTTTTTCATGACAAAGGTCGAACGACTAATGAACAAGTAACAGGGAAATATCGTGGAGGTTATAATCCATTTTCGAAAGGATGTTGTCATAATTGCTGGTTTACTTTGTGTGGGCCTCAATATCCCGGGTAAACATGACACTTGAGTTTTTTTAAAACATCTTTTGTGGAATCTGTGTAAATTTATTACATATTGGGCTTGCATAATTTCTCTCAATTTATTAATTTAATTGTGCTGTTACAGTTTGGTCAAGGCAAAACGACAAGCAGCTCAAGCTCATCATCTCGCTGTACTATATCAACCACCAAATCCAGATGGGGAGAATGCTTTTATTAGTAATAGTCCAAGTGGACCTAATACCGGCAACCAGGTAAAATTATACGTCGATAATGGAAATTATTCCATGAAAACAAAATCAACAAATCTTCCTTTGCATTCACCCAGACATTATCGCCAGGTGAGCCAGAATATTTTTTTTTTACATTATATATTATATCGCCAAACATATATCTCCTTCTGCTGATATTCTTCCGTCTATTTACTAACCTTTTTATAACTGGGATCTTTCTACATTTTATTACCAATATTGGGTTTGGTTTTACTCTATTATGTATAACATTAAATTTGATACGCAAAAGGTGATTTGAGAGTAAAAATATAATGAAACTAACACTATCTAATTCCACATTACTTAGTGCTTCCTCAGAGCTTTGTGAAACTCAAGTAATATAAAATAATTGAATCTGGTGTGGGGGAGAATGCAATGGAGTGAATGGTCTTGTCTTCGCATATCTATACATTATTATAGTACACCTATAATAGTATATTCTTAATCTTATGACTTCTTTTTTTTTGCTGTTTTCATTACACAAATTTTATTTGCCTCTTTTGTTCTAGTGCTCTCTTTTTGCTGTACATTTAAATAATTAAGACTTTTCATACATAATTGACATCAATGTAAAAGATTGACTTTATTCATTTGGAAAGCCTTAAATTTAATGATGAAATTTTTTAAATGTTAATTAATGTCAATTTCTTAATTTTGTATTATGTGTGCAATGAAATTGACATGATGACAATCTTGCTTTGTAGTCGGTAATTAACAAGCTTCTCTTTTTTTTGTTCTTGTAAATTTGTAATTGATACATACTAAATGGGAATTTGATGAATGTTGCTGTTTAATGGATTTTTTTTACAGATGTTGCCATCATCAAATCGAGATATAAATGACCACGAGTTAGGATTACATGCGTCTCAGTCATTAGATTGTGAGCCAACTCCTCCAATGCAACGGCATGGATCTAAAAGTAATTTTTTCCTTCCAATGGATGATATACCGTCAACTCATACTCGTCACCTGATAGGTCCTTATACTCATGGATCGCCTCATCCAAATCGACAAAGGTACTTAGAAGTAATTTAGTCTTGTTCACAAATTGCATTAATTGACATAGTACTTGAGTAGCTCAGCATTCAATGCCTGTTGCTTGATTAACAATCATTATTATAATAATTGTGATATATAATTTATTTACTAAACCTACCAACCTACCTATATATTATAATACCTACAATTAATTTGATACATTTTTACCACAAAGAATTTTTTTACACATCGCAAATCAATAGTTTGTAGCGTTTCATTCTTATACTATTTTCAATTTTTTTTGTCATATACATTTTAAGAAACTATTTATTATACTTTATCGATGATAGAAATAAAATTCATAGCCATTTTAACGTTATTTCGGTAGCATTAATTTGAACGTACCTTGTAGCATTAGCCATAGCCTTAACAATGATTGTTCAAAATAATTTTAGTATCATCACCTGAACACTTTGCTGCTTTTAGATGTAAGTAAACACAATTTCCGCATGTATTTTGTTTTCTTTGTACTGCTCCTTTTATCATAATACATATAATTTAAATATTGTGCAAAGAACATTAATCATGTAAATGTACATTTCCTACACTTTCATTAACTAATTACTATAGACGCTTATACGTACTACAACTACAATAATTGTTTTATTTTGGCTTTCTTGTCATTTTATGATTTGATGTTACTTAAACTTATCAATTCATAAAAAGGGAGCAATGTAATAGATAGTAGATAGTGCTGTGAACTGCTGTAACAAAATCCTTACGAGTATTTGGTTACTTTTTTTTGGTGTGGTGATGGCTTGATTTATTTGGATAGTGTTTGGCAAGCATGAAACGAGAGTAGTGGAAAGGAGCATAGCATGAGCTCCTCAGCTTTAATCTACTTTCGCTCTTCTTCTTCAACAAACCTTTGTGCAAAATAGAAAACGGCGTTCAAGGCAAAAGGATATCCCTCCTGTTGGACCTGACCCAGGCGTAGACACTGTTCTGTATGTATTACTCTTCTCTTTCCTTAAACTAATTGCATGCCTTCATTCCTTTTTTTATAGTCCTCGTATTTACTTAAATGCTTGCTCTTCAATAAGACTCACTTTGGGTTCTTTGTATTAATTTTTAATTAGCATATACTGATAGTTTCAGAGTATACTCAAAAGGTTATATCACATAGCTGTAAAAAATAATACAACAATCTTTGAACTAACATTTTGGTAGTATACGTCTCGTAATTTAAATATTAATATACATGTACAATGTATATTTGGTGACTTGCTTTTTTATGCTCCTGGACAGCACTATTTTGTACTGCACTGTAGTCAGTTCATAATTTTCACTGTAAACGTCGCCGTACTAATAGTGCAGTCGTACAGTGTTCATTTGTTGATATTTATCCTCTTTTTTACATTGTAAAAATTATCTTATTATTGTCCTTCAGCCACTACAAAAGCTGTACATCTCTCTCTCTCTCTCTCCTTGTAGAGTAATATATATTCCAAAATTGATTGATTGTTTCAATGAATTTCTTATTTGTTCCCCCTTTTGTTTCAAAATCGATATTTTTCAGAGAATATAATGCAATTTAATTAAAAATAATACATGTACTACTTACAAATAATAATGAGAAACATCGAGTAAGGCTATCACATGACGAACAATTTAGGTACATATGTAATGACTTTCACTATTCTTTCACTATGCTTTCACTATAGTTTCAACTATTTATGTTGTCAACTAGGTAGTATGACATGATTTAGAAATAGAGCAAAGACAGTTTTGATAGAAAAGTAGCAGTTAAACTTGAATGTTTGCTACACATTTTGAAGTACAGGGAACTTAAATATGATATGATTCTACATACCTATATACAGAATTAATATAATTATAGAACTACATAGAAAGAATAATTATCTGTAGGATTTCGTCCAGAATTTTCATTTCAATAGCAATATTTTTGCTCATTATTTGTGTTGTTGACTTTTATTTTTGAAGTCAAGTTAAATAATCAAAAATTATAAAATATTCTAGAAATGGCGATGGGCGAGGAGGTATTCGTTCAAGGTGAGTAGTCTATGTTTTTAGAAAATATTTTACGAATATAATTAGAATACCTTGCAAGCTAATGAATATGTAATGCTATGGTTCATTTTACTTTGACCATAGAAGTCACACACCTGATTCATTGTCATCGGATGGACACATGGGTAAGATTCAATCATGAAATTTCAATTCACTTTTTTTGAGTATTTATGATGTCTCAAGTTTTTTTCAATCCTTTTTTTTCTCAGATGCAAGTGGGAATAATGGACATATAGCAAGCCCTACAACACTTCAACACAAAATTCGTGCAATCGGTAAGATGTATTTTTACCTATGTGCATTTTAAATTGTAACTTTGTTGTACTTGAAGGTCTCATTTTTTTCTTTATAAAAATGAATTCAGGTGTTCCAACTCCATTTGCAGCCTCAGCCAGCCCAATGACTCGTCAAAGGTCAAACCCACCTTCTCCAACAATAACGTCTCGACCTGATTTTATTGGTCTTTCTCATTGTGGTGTTAGTTCGAATGCTCGAGTTCATCAGCCAAATACATACTATGACTCATATAATGTGAATGGTGAGCAAAGGAGATTTCTTTCAGAGGGAGAACTTTTGTACGATAGACAATACCATGGTAGTAATATTGTGAATAGTGGTGCACAACAAAGAGACAATTCAGGGGGGCCTATACGAGAACTGGCAAGCTCTCCACAAAGAGGTGTCTATCACTGGAAAGACAATTCGCCAACAGCAGCTCCACAAACTATGACAAACTATTTTCACTCAAACCCAACAAGTCCTATTCAACATAATGTAATTAATAATAGTGGTGGTGCAAATAATAGTCGTGTGTACTATCATCATGGAGTTTCATCGTCGTCGCATCCTGGTTTAGTAACTGGTATCCATGATCCTGGTTTTAGTGCATCCCCCCCAACAAACTATTTAGTCGGGCATGGAGCTCCCATCTCACCCAACAATTTAAAAAAGAAATACGGGGATGAAGGAGTACGACCTAGTCCGATATCAAGACGTAAATGAAAAATAGACATTCAAGTTAATGAATGAACATAGACTTCAGGACTAAGTGCTGAAGTCTGTATTAATTTATTAATTCACTTTTTATTGAAAATTTTATGATTGTTTTTCCTAGTACAATACAAATGATTATTATGATATGATTTAACATTTAAAATATTTTATTCTTTTAGGTCCCATGAGCTTCGTACGGGCGTTAGGTGTGTTTTTAATTTAAATTAACTGTTTTGTGATGCTAATTATATTTTTGCATGGAATAAGAAATATTTAATTTTCTATTACACTATTAAACTATTACATTGTTTTTGTTAAAATAGAAATGACAGACTCCATGGATATGGCCAACATTGTTGGTCATTGTAACACATTCAATGTGAGTTTACCCATGTTTGGTATCATTGTGTAGTCTCTATATTGTATTGAAGTATTATTTTTAAATTGATTTTTGATGGGATTTTTTTAGGACCGGAATGCAGTGCAAAGTGCCAATAGCCGTAATAGTCCTGCTGGGACGCCAAAGGGCTCTGGCCTCCCTCTCAACGATGTATCTGATAGAGCGAGTGTGTATGACATGCATGACATGAACTATGAAATATCTGTATGAAAATATCTGTGTAGCCTTAATCGAGATTTCCCACCATTCGCCCTTCTTAATTTAATAGAAGAACAAAAATAATCTTGTACTAATCTCATCCTCTCCTGTGCTTGTTTACCTTCCCCATAAACTTTTTAGTATTTATATATTACTATATACATGGTTGTATGTCTACGTGTATACTAACCCATAAATCCTCATTCTCCTTCAAAGAAAATTCTTTCAAGTTCTCAATCCTCAATCAAGAAATTTAATACCATGTGGCTGTGACTGTAATTTTATTATAGAACGTTTTGATAGGTCTCAAAGATATTATGTATGTTTGGCTTTGCTTTTTTCAATTGTCGAGAGAAAGGAAAAACCCCATAATACTCTTGCACTAAATGCAAGACAGCATCGCAGATCTCTACTCATAATATCGTTTGACATGTACTTATTCAGACGGTATTTTATTTCTACAGTCTTGAAAAAGAAAAAGAAATCAAGATGGAACAGAATATAGATGACAAAATAACTTCTCTACATGTTTTTTTTGTACAAGGCTAGATGGGAAATAGAAATCAGTACTAGTGCATGGAAGTATCTATCTATCAATTAAGTAGCTACTATATATATATACATACATATGCAACGTATTTTCTTACGTAATAATATACAATATAATTGTAAGCAGTTTTTAAGTTGAATTTTGATGATGAAACAATAGGAATTTTAACATTTTAACATTATTCTAAGATATTTATTTTGTTGTGTATATTATAAAATACCGTTTTTTTTTAATTTATTTATTTTACAGTTTGTAGTTTGTGCTAGATATTTAAAAAGAAAAAAAGTCTTATGTTGCTGCTGGACAGATTTCAAAACCTCGTCTTTATCTTTTTATATCAATCCAATAACATGTAAGGTGTTCTAGGCTTTTGAAATTTAAACAAATTTATGAATCATGAATTAGCATACCTAAATGCTAGAGAAAGGAATTACGTAGTGTGCGACATATATATCTGAGTATATATATATATATAGGTGCGTATGACAATTTATGTGTTTCAGTCTCTTTTCTCTGTTCACTAGTATTTTTCACAATCTTACTTTATATTATTTACATACAAAATAGTATAATTATTCTACTCGTGGCCATTTTTCTTGATGTAAAATCATTATTAAAGGGCTTGATTATTAATTATAATTTATAAAATTTAAATGTATAATCAATGGAACAAAATCATGATGGTATCTAAAAGAAGAAAAGTTGACTGAAAATTTTATTATAAATAATATATAAAATATAAATAATATAAATAGCGTAATAGTTTTATGATTGTCTTCAATTACCATTAATTATTATGAAAGGATATAAAAGTACTTTTGAATTAATTGAATGAGATGGGGAAAGAAAAGAGAGAGCAAAATTGTCAAGTACACTGGCCATGGTTATATAGTGAATAGTGATAAATTCCCGGAAAAAGGAGAACAAGAATCTTGTTTATTATTTAATAAGTATGAGAATGAGTATTAAAATCCCATTTACCATTGGCCATTCTTCTCGTCTCCCTTTTTGCTCTCCAAGTATTTGTATACTGTACTACTACTACTACTAAATATAGACTCTTGATAATTTTGTTGTACAGTTAAATACAAAGTTTAGAGATAAAGATTGAACCATTCTTCGAAAATGTAGCCAATGAATGAGGAAAATGCAAAACAGTGAAAAAATAATTAATGACGTCGACCGTTATGAGAATCAACTCACCACGTACTAACTTAACTAAGACTGTCATATTCAATTAATGGCTATTCTTTAATTACCGTTTATATTTACTATTTATGTACTACTACTATGCCGTTTAATTTAAGGAAAAAAAACAAACTAAAATGTAAAACAAAACAAAAAATATTACCAAATATTTTTTGTGTCTGCATTTCCATTATTTTCTTACAATTTACAAAAAAACTAATTTTTTTTGCATGTATCCTGTACCAATTCTGTCTTAAATTATAAAGTTTTTTTTTATTGTGTACAATACAAGTCATACTCTATTATACGTTTTAAGTTAAGTGCCTCTCAAGTTAACAGTTAACAGTGTTCTTTTATGTTGTCAAAGAAGAAGGTAAAGGTAAACTACGAGTACAGTATTATGTTTCAAGATTTTTTTGTCTATTGGGTTAGATATTTGATGTATCAGGAGAAAAAAAAAGTCGTGTTTCTAATTATTAATGATTATTTTAACCTGCATGCTATGACCGCTAACATTTACGATTAATAACTTATGTATGATAATAATTATTACATGAAAATTATTGTTGTACGACAAAATACTATACTTGGATGCTGTGAGAGAAAAAGGAAATTTTTTTGCTAATTACAAATTAATTGATGAAATTAATAACTTGAATATTATTATATTATACACTCGTATTAAAAAAGTGAAACGCAGTGGCGTACAACATTTATAAACATTAAATGTCTCGTCATTTTATTTCTTTTTTATGTGATCATGGGAAAATTTTTGTTGATGCTCATTATTGGTCATGAAAGTTTAAGTTTGATCTGGGGGGGGGGATTCAAAATAAAAGAATAACATTGGGTCAAAACTTCAAGAATTTGAGAAGGTAGAAAGACATTCTTATTGATTTTGAGGCCGTGACCTAAAACAACTGGAGAGTGTCCAGTGACTGTCTCCTACGCTTCAACAATTTCTAACCGTGCTTCAGAAGCACTGTGCACTGCGCTTCTCCAGGAAAAACTAAAAAAGTTTTTGCCGCACTTATGAAGGAGAGGTCAGTGGTTGTTTTTAAATGATTTGAAAAAATTTGGAAAGTAACTCGAAATGTAGATTAATGATTTATGTGAAATGTAGATTAATAATAATTTATTATTATGCGTTGGACTTTAATTTATTGCACAAGATAATAATAATTTAGTTAAGTAATAATGATGATTAATATGTATATGGTCGTACGAGAAAAATCCTGCACATACACACAAATAATAACAAAAAATTAAGCTATGTATATAATTACTTACAAAGTATTATAATTTATGTAATTATTATGTAGTAATTATAAAATACATGATTATACATGTTGAATTTGTAAGTCAGTAATCGTGTGTAGACAATTTTCTCATCAGTACACATTACACTCAGACAACAAAGAAACAAAAATAATAACAGTTATTTACAAGTGACCTTTTTACGTGATGGTCCTCTTTTGTCCAATTTACGATTGATTTATTTTGGAGGTGTGAATTTACAAGGGTAATTTCGTACGAATAATTTTAACTATATCTCACACACACTCTCTCAATCTATTAAATCATGCTTTAGGTAATAGAAGAAACTTGAAGTGTTCTTTTTGGTTTGTGGATGGTGAGGGAGAAAATAGTTTCTTTTTTTTTGTATAAACGAACCGAAAAAAATGCGAGTGGGGAGGAGAGCGATTTCATAACTCGAATTTATTATGAAGATGGAGAGTGGGTCTTGTGAACATGGAGATTTTCTCGAGACTTTGAATTACATGATGCCACATGTGAGCCACCAAAGACTTCCTGGGCAGCATAGACCACATAAAGAAATCCGTCAGGGTCACATTCTTCTCTATAAATCTCAGCAAATGTAGTTGTAGTTGCGGGTTGATTTTGTCCATTCACCAGCAAAAAAATGGATTGTAAGCTGTTCAATTGAAGACGTCGTCTGTTTTGAAACAATAGATTCATTAGATATCTTACGACAATAGTTTTGTACTTTTTATACAACAAAAAGTATGAACAATGGCCACTTCATAAGACTTGACAATCATTTATACAATATATACAAACTACATTAACATGGAGTCAGTAACTGCCAGTAGAAATTTTCTGTCTTTAGGATAATTTGTCCAAAAAAACTAAAATAATAATACATGTTGTATTATTTCCTCCTGCCTTTGTGCTAGGGTTAACTAACTAAGGTATAAAGTAATTTCAAAGATTTGACCCCGTGAGTCATGGGAAAATCTCACATCATCTTATTAAAATAGACAGAAACTTTTTACTGACAGTTATGATTTCATGATATAAAGAAGTCTTTAAAAACTTACTTTAGAATCTTAATAACCTCTCCAACGGTAACATGTTCGGGGATCAAAAATTTACTCCTGTCCAATGGTGGCAGCTAAAAGAAAGTTTATGTAAATGAATATTGTTGGATTCTTCAACAAATTCTACAACTCAAAATAAAACTTGACTTACAGAATTCTCATGAGCGTATCTTTCAATAATGACTGGAACTTTATTTGGATGGTCCCGTTTTACATTTTCAACCTCTCGAACTCGTTGACCTTTAAGAAGTAGAAAAAACCCATTATAACTTTTGTAATTTACACAAATAACGCCTGGTATATACAGTGTCTACAATTTGTAAGAATAATAATATTTAATCTACATTGAATGCTATGTTGTAACACAATCTCACTGGCTTTTTTAATGTATTCATATTTGCATAATTTATGTTAAATAATGAATAATGTTTGTCTCACCAAAAGTTCTTCGTTCCTTGAAAGTCTTGATTGAATTTTCCATTGTATGCATTTTATGACAATGAATCTGAGAAAACAAATAGACAAACTATTAGGATAGGAAACAAGTCAAATATTAAAAAAATTACAAACTTTGAGCCCTACGTTGTAGACTTGACTTACTTGTTTTGTAATTGAGTCAGATGACTTTTAACCTAAACTAAAATTTACACTATAATTGCAATAAATAGAATTTAATTGCGATGTAATTTTTTTTTCTATATGAGCAGGATTTAGATGCTCGCTTCAGTAAATGCATAGAAATTCTATGATAGAATATACATTTCCGTAAAAAAAAAACCTCAGAGACTCCTTATTTATTTACATCTTAAAGACTAACTTAGATAAGTAAGTAATGTGTGTATAAAAAATCAATTAGCACATGAGTAATACAACAATGTAATGTTATTTTTTATGAAATAATTTCTCAGCATGGACATCATCTATGAACTGCACAAGGTTAAGATTCACTGTAGAAAAAAAACAAGAAAAGTTTTGGAGATTAATTTTAATTTTCTCGTCATCTTACTGTACAACATTATATTTATTTTACTTTCTTTACCTGAAAATATTGTCGGGTAGAGTTAGAGGTGGATATACTGTGGAGGCTAATTGATCGGGAGGTAGACTAAAATTAAGGTGTCTATTCTTTCCTGTATCTAGAGTATTTACATCATAACCATCCCAACTCTCAGACTTGATATCCTGTTGATCAAATGGATCTGAGACACTCAGTGGTGATTGTTGTTGTTGCTCCGTTGATTTACTAATTGTACTAGTCTTCTTTTGATAAGGTAGTAGACGACCCAAAATGTAATGAATGTCTTTACTCATTTCAACTAATTTATCTTCCTTTCTTCGTAAAGTTTCCTTTAGTATGACCCCTTCCTGTAACATCGTACCACATTAAATTATCATGAAAATAATTTGATTTGACTACAATAATTAATTGTCAACAAGCTATTTACCTCAATCAGTCCCTTCAGTTTAAATTTTAATCTTTTGTAATTCTTTCTACACGAGCTTTTTTTGCCTTTTAATCTTTTGGCCGTCACTGAGGTGGTCTTCTTCTTGACGGGTCCTGTTGCTGTCACATTTGTGGAGTCGACTGAATGTGCTCGAATCATACTTATATGTAATTTATAAGGTAATTTTGATTTTAAAAAATAAAGAAAAGATTTTTTGATAGCGTTATCCTTCCCACAGAAATAATTTCTCTATAAATAGTTTTACTAGAATCTATAAATCCTTGCCTCACTAAACTCAAAGAATTGAATTCTGTCTCGTTCTTTAATCGTTCTTTCTGTGGATCCCCTCCAATTCCCGATTCATTCAAGTTGGGAGTGTGAAAAAGAAGCTCTGGTTTTCTTTTCGGGATTTCCAAAATTCACATCAAATTAAACTAAAATTCATCGGTGAAGATACACATTAAGGTCAGTGGTTATTCTTTCCATCATTTTTTTTCATTTTTAACTCGTATTTTAGTCGTAAAATTAACATTTTTGAGCCCTCGCCATGCCGAAATTTTTTTTGGTTGCGGCATTATGGTCATGAACCGTCTTTCTACTAATGTTTGTAGTCTTTTAGTTTTAATTTCATTGTGAAATTTTTCCTTTATTCTTATTTATTTTATTTTCTATAGATTTCTACACGCATTTCCCCTCTCTTTAATTTCTACTCTCTGTCTTTTGTCGTTGTGAAACTGTCAATTGACCTGTCATAATGGACCAGCCAAAACGTCCTGCAACCGTCAAAACCACCCCTGTAACTACAAGAGGGTAAGTAAAAAAAGTAATTTTGGTTGTCGTCTAATTTTAACTAAGGAAAGTTTATTAATGACAGCACAAGGTTGAACAAAGACTCAGAGTCAAATGTCGGAAGTAAATTTGTGGCTCCGCAGATTAAGAAAAGTGTTCTTGTGAATACCAAAGTTAATCCATCATCTATTAAGATTCGGTCGAATCCAGGTAATAG
>JAQIVZ010001269.1:0-36686 GCA_034700945.1 Arrhopalites spinosus
GAATGGATGATTTAATTGAGCAGTTCGCAAAATTAAAAGCTAGGAAGGAAAATTTTAACTGAAATTTAGTTTTTTTTAGTAGTTACAATTCTATTGCCATTTTAATAATTATTATCAGTGTCAACCGTATCAATCACAAATATATTTACATATTTGATCATTTTCCGTGAATAAATTTCGTTATTCCCCTAACTGCTTTATTATTTTTATTCCTAAGTTGTCATCCAATTTTTGTTACACATTATGTTTTCTTCAACTTTTAAACACTATGGGGTCTCAAAATGTTTCGCCTATCTAGAAATTGAGGCTTGATCCGGCCCAGGTTGGGTGTTGGCACAGCACAGGACTTTATGCGCCACCCGGTGAAGTTATTCACGTACATTTGAAAGCGCAAGCGGGATTAAAGTCAATGAAAGTGCAGATTGGATGTCACGATGATGACAACACTGAATGTGAAGAGTGGTTAAGGCACCCTGTCATCACAATGGTGAAACCAGTGGACTTGTCTCAAATGGACATTTCTTTTGGTAGCTCATTTAGCGGGTTAATTTACATAATTGCGGATTATGATGTTAAGGGATCCACAACTAAATTAAGTGTCAGTGTAAAGGGGGCAGTACAAGCGCCGTGGTTTATTTTGGGGGAGACGACAGTTCAGAAATGGAATTCAACAATTAAAAGTTATTGTGGGCCTTGGACTGAGTTTCAATCCACAAAATTAATTATTACAGTTCCATCTGTTGAGGCGCGGAAAGCTAATGATTTAAAAAGATTGATGGAATTTTGGGATTTTATTATGGATGGTTACATCACCATTTGTAACAAACCTGTTGTCAGACCTGAGAGATTTGTTTGTGATGTTCAAATTGTCGCTGGTTGGATGCATGCTGGTAAGCACATTTTGAATTTGGCGCCATCTTTTGTTTAAATCAGTTTCCAACTTATTTAAAAACCACACTTGTGCCAACAATATTTTTACAAGATATTGGCACAGGAATTTTATAAATTATTCGCTTTAAATGGGAACCAATGCATAATGAGTATTTTAAATAATATTTTTATTTACAATTAAATTAGTTAATTTGCATAGGATACCCAATAATGATGTTCCTTCAATCCGGTTCTGAATGTTTGGATGTAAAACATTTGAACAGTTGGGATGGGACTTGGGGGAAATACCACGACATTGGGTTAAGTTCTATAAAAAATATTCGAAATTTGAACTTTCCCTCTTTGAATTTGGTACTATTTTGTAGTCATAATTTCCAAGAGGACATTTGGACATTTAGCGGGTCAGGAGAGACGACAAATAATGTTTTGGTGTATTACATTTATGACCAAGTACTCAAATTGCCCATGCTATTCCACGGAGTAGACGACAAATCTATTCAGTCACAACGAGAGGATGTCCGAAATTACATAAAAGGCGGGAAACAATTCAGTGACTGGAAAGAGGACACCAGCGCCTCTCTCATCATGTACATTCAATACGTGAGATGGTACGGTTGGGATGTCTGCAAACAATTGTTGAGGAATTATCAAACTTTGTCTGCCATAGACAAACCAGATGAGGATGACGATGACGCAATAAGAGACCTCTGGGTGGTCATGTCGTCACTAGTTGTTGGGGTCAACTTGTCCCATTTTTATTTGTCGTGGGGGTTCCCTAGAATCTCTCAAAAATATTTGAATAAAATCTAGCATTTGCCCATGTTCAATCATTCCATTGACGACATTTTTAAGGATCATGGCAGACAAAGTGTCAGACCGGGACCAAATGGGCAGGGTCATAATAGAGGAGGAGGGTTCTTTGGTCATGGTTTGAAAGTTAGTGGGAAGGTCAAAAAATAAATAAAAAATTGTAATCTACATGTAGACAGTTGGCAAATCATCGAGATTTTTAATGATTTTTAAAATCAAACAAGCAGTGTGTTTTGATTTGAAAATTGAGATTATTTTTGGATAATTAAATACACCCAAAAACTTGTGGGCAGTTTTTTATCATGAGACTGTCACTTTTCACACTCGCAGCTAATAGAAGGACACGGTTCTACCCCCCCCCCCCCCCAGCAACCTCGTTCCTGTCTAGCTAAATTATCTTTTTCGTCTTTTCTTTCGCTTCATCATGTACCAAAGTTGGGGAGAACAAGCAAGAGGAGCATAAGGACTTCGTAAAATCATGTTATGACAAGTTTGTTTCGTGTTGGGTCACTACATCGAAAGCCATTACACCGACTGGCTGTTACACTGACATTGTTTAAATAAAGGACGTCAGTTAATAATTCCCAAATTATTAATTATATAACTAAGCTAATGAACCCATTTAATTAATTACAATGTACACTCACAACACAACTAAAAATATTCTTTATTTTATGTACAATTTATTACATAAAATGTATTGTTTATGGAGAACAATTAAAATGACAACTGTCATTAAAACTGGACAATGGGGACTAAAGTCGGTAGTTCATTCAAATTATTTTCAATTTCATGTTAGACAGTTTGAATGCCTTGAATTATATTTTGGGCTACTTGTCCCGTCTTTTGTCACAATGCTTTGAATGCAAAGCTCACAACAATTCTCCATTTGTTCATTCATGCTCAATAAAAGAGGTCATTGTGAATATTTTTGCCAGTATGAGATTGGCATTCCCACAAGGAGGATCATGGGAAGGGAAGGAACATGCCAAAAATCCTGACCAAACGTACCATCCTGTTGATCATCCTCATCCTTAGTCTGACCTGTCTTTGCCTCAATTCCCTTTCATTTATGTGGTAAGTACTCCCTTTATTTAATAGTCCCTTCAATTAAGTTAATTTACATTTATTTTAAATGACGACATGGCCAGCTACACGAAACTTAAATGTGAACAACATTCAAATTAATTTGGCTGCCGTCGCATGTGGAGATTTACAGAATTTGGGGGTCCTTCTAAAATCTGCCCTTTATTTCAGTCAAGATGTTGCCATCCATTTTGTTTTATTTACAGACCCAGAAACGTTGACCAACATGACTCTTTTTGTAATGTCCAAAATTTAATTTTAAATTAAATTAAATTTAAATGTCGCCTTTTTTATAGTTAACGGAATTAAAAAATTCGGCTAATAAAGTAGGACTTGATTTTACTCAAGAAGTGAATTTGGTGTCATTTCCTCATGATGACAACTTTAATTGGGAAATTATGTTCAAAAAGTGTGCCACTCAACGTCTTTTTCTCCCGGTAAAATTTAAAAATTAAAAATATTAATACAAGTTAGTTAAAATTAGCCCTCAATTATAGGGGATTTTAAAGCACTTGGACGCAGTTTTGTATTTGGACACGGACAATTTTATTATGGGCAATTTTTCCACCATGTGGGCTCATTTTAGTCTCATGAATTCAAACCAAATAATTGCCGCCGGCCCGGACGAATATTATAATCGTGATGTTGACTCAACAGTCCCTCACGTGCCGCCATTTGGTATTTAAATATTTTTAATAAAAATTAATGTCCCAAGTGGTCTGACTAATTAATTTAATTGAGGTATAAACTCTGGTATTCTTCTCATGAACTTGACGGGTCTTCGGTCATTCAATTTTGAAAATAAAATTGTGGCCACCCAACGTGAATATAATAATTCCTTACAATGAATTGACCAAGACTTACTCAACATTATTTTTCACAATCATCCAGGTCACTCATTTTAATTGTAATTTATAATGGTATGGCGGGGAAATAATAATTTTGATTTTTTTGTAGACAAAATTTATCTCTTGGACTGTCCCTACAATTTTAGCCCCATGTGTTGTAGTGATGAGATGCAAAATTGTACTGACATGTCAGTCACAGGAGTCACCATTATGCATGGAGCTATGGAGGTGTACAAATACAAGGAAAGCATGTGGGGTCACGGCTACCAAACTTGGAGAGAGGTTAATTTTATTTTAATTAATTTAATTTAACTATGAATTTCTCATTAAGGATCTCTGAATATTTACAGTTTGACATGGAAGATTCTCCAAACATTTTAGTTGAAAAAATGCGGAAAAATTACCCGAAAAATGATACTTGTTTAGGAGTTGATTCATTTGTTCTCAATTTTGAAAATTATTTCAATAAAATTAATTTTATTTAAACTGTCATTAACTTTTTGATGCTTTTTATCCTCTAAATTATTTTGTCTCAAGCTTTAAAAAAAGCCCAAATTTTATTTCAAGTGACACAAAATAATGGAGACTAAGATAAATAGAAAAATATTGTGGATGGCTTTGAAATTCTCATAAAAAAAAACTTTGGAGACCTTTTTTTTATCTCATTTTCCATCAAGGACCCTTCCCTGATCCTTTCAGTTTCATAAAAAAATGTGTCCCTGTAATCCTTTCCCTTTTCAAAGATTCTCTCAAATTCCACATCCCAACCCTTTGCATGTACAAGGAACCCTTAGACATTCCAGTGGCCCCAGGGAATTTTAGATGTTCTCAAATTCATGAGGTAAAAAAAGAGTTGACCATCCCTTGACATTCCAATGTCCCTTTGCCAGTCTCCAGAACAAGACCAGAATCCTTTTGTTCATTTTTTTAAATTATTTTCAAAATGGGAAAATTAAATTACGCCATCGTCTTACAATTAATTCTCATTTTGGCTAATATTTTACTCGCCAAAAGTGACACAGAATTGCCAGTGGGGTCAACCACTGAAATTTTTGACAGTGCAAATTCTTCAAGCACAACTCCAATTTCTACAACAAGCCAAAAATATCCAGCAAATTCTACGACCTGTGCCAATCTCCAAGAGTTTTTTGGAAATGAAAATTTTTTTGAAAAATTTGCATTTTCGTACCTAAAGCCCCATTTGATGTACCAAGAAGAAATCCCCAAACAATTTGGCCTCCGTACAGACCCCCGAAAAGATGAGACCCCTGATGGCTCAAGAGGGGTGGGGGTAGTCCCCATTTTATTTTCACCCATTGACCTCACACAAATATTGACCTTGGCCACAGACAAAGTATGGGAATTGCCCATCGATGACCTCTACGACGTCCTCACCGAAGGATGGCCAGTCATGAATTCCACGAGGACGGAACAATTTGAAAAAAGGGGAAATGCCAATTCTTATTTTTGTTTGGATGACCACAAAAAACGAAAATTTATTGGGGACATTTACAAACCATTTTTTCAACATTTGCACAAGGCAAGATTTTTTAAAAAATATTTTGGCGCCTTTATTTTAAAAATAATTTTTGGTTCTTTTAGGACCCCACCATTTTGTTGAGTAGTAATGTCCACACGACAGTCAAGGATTTTGTGACCCCACAGAATTTGATAGAGTTGATGACCTTTGCTTCGTACCTCAATTACAATGACTCCATTCCAAGAAATGTCCGCCGTTCATTGGAGGACATCAATTCCTACATTTCCCGCCAAACTTTCGGCACTTTGAATCGAAATGATGGCCTTGATTTTGCTTCCCGAGGTAAAAAATAATTTATTTAATTTAAAAATTAATTTAATTATACACAATTAACTTTTTAGTGGACATGACTCTTGGTACTGGTTTCGGTTATTTTACTCCCGCCATCTTTGTCAACACTTTGTACTATCAAAGCTCATGGCCCACTCCCAGTCCATTTCGTTCAATTGGTGTCCAATCATTTGGCAGCGACGAGAATCGGACTACCGAATTTTTGGAGACGGTTGGCCATTTTTTCATGCATGAAGACGACTCTGTTACAACTGTTAGAATTCCACTTCAAAGGTCAACTGAGGTCAGTTACTATAAATTTAATTTACGTTCAGGTCTAACTTTAAAATTCTCTATGAATTTTTTTGTTTTAGAGTCACCCAAAATATCTCACACTAATCCAACCAAAGACCCAGGGGTCACCCAAAGAATTCAACAGGACGAATGACCCCTTCATGTCTCTTAATGTTGAAGAAATTTTGAAATCAGTTCGAAATTCCACTCCAACTCTTTTGGCGCTTCAAGTGCCATCTTTTAATTTTACTGTCCAGCATTTGTATCGATATCCCTTGAGAGAGGTAAAAATCAATTTTGAAAATTTTATTGTAGGAAACTATTTTTAAAAAATAATTTAAATTTGGTGCTAGTTGGGTTTGGGTGACACCATGTGCCCTCGAATGATAATGGACGACATAATTTGTAGTAACAGCAGAGACTACGCCACCTGGAAATTGGCTTGTACTCTCATGGCCCGTGATGCCGTCAGTGCCAATGAATGTGCCCAATTTTTTGGCTATGAAACAACATTTTGCCCAGGAGGTCTCAATTATCCAGAGGGCGCTCCTTGTACGAACCACAACGTCCCTGCAATGGCACAACGACAACGATTTTGTCAGCAAAAGACCCGCCCCATGATGCTCTGGAATTTAGTTCAGCAGGCACATGTCCGTTTGGATGCTCAAGGATTTCAAGTCGCTTCCGCTACAGGTAAAACTAATTTATGAATATTCCCACCAAATATTAAAATAATAAACTTTTTTATAGATACAAATCTCAATAATCGAGTACTTCATCATCTTCTCGATGGCCTCAAGGTCAAGAAACAAGGACGACCCCCCTCAAGAGTTCGACGCCAGGCTTCATCTGTTCCCTTCCAATTTGAAGAATTTTTGCCACGAAACCTTTTTGACGAGATTCGACTCGACGCCAACCGAAGGGGTCATTTGGGACCAGTTGTTGTGGTGGTCGACGCCCCAAGATCAGAGCCAGTTCGAGAAGAACCCCCAGTGACCCCAAAAGTTGAACTGATACCAGAATTGACCCTCAAGTTTGACTCGCCTTTCCTTTGGATTTTGGAGGACGGGAATGTGGGGCCACTTTTCATGGGGACGGTCACGGGGACGCAGAGGGAGTACGAGCAAGTGGGCAAGTCGGATCATGAACAATTGGCCAAAATCCAAAATGAGATGAATTCCGGGGGGAGCGAATGGGCCAAGGAAATGCAAACTGGCATGTACTGGGGTTGCAAATATTTTGTTATTTAAATTTTATCCAGAGGTCATCATTTTGTTTAAAATTTTTTTACACTTTCTGATTTATCAGTCACATTACTTGATTGATTTTAATTTAAAATTCACACATTTTATTAATATTTGTACAGTCATTTTAACTGGCAAGAATAATTTGCACAATTAAAAATATTTATTATGCATCCAAACGTTGAGTTCAGTTTGAAATTAATTTTACAACAATTTCACAAATATTTGCAAAGCCATTTAAAAATATTTTCCATCCTTTCTATTTTACCAGGTCCAGTTTTCGACTCCATTTAATTTAAATTGTTTATAAAATTAATTCAACACATTACACTATTACAATAATATTATTGTAATTTTGGCATATTCTGTTTTTTACAATTTATTATTTGTAATTTTGGCATATTCTATGATTATGAATATTTCCATAATTTTTTGTGAATTTTCCACTGACTCATTTGGCATCCTTCACGTGTGATGACGTCTCACAAATTGTACTGGGAATAATTAATCATTGCAAATTCGTTGACTCACTCCATTCAATAAAGTCAAGGACCACCAAATCACTGTTCTTGAATTTGGCAAAAAAAATTGCAAAAAATGACTGAATGAGATTGTTTTATAAAGATAGTAATTAAATGTTCATTAGTTGGTCTGCATCACTTTCAAAGAAAAACGCATCCCATTCCACGAATCCTTTCAATTTCTTTTGTATCTTTGTGGTGACAAAGCCTACCTCAAACCCCGCACAAAGATTTGGCCAAACCAGACAATTGCTTTAGCCGTCAGCACCTGCCCTTGAAATGGGAAGAATTCGCCATCAAAGATTTGACATAATTTGCAAAAAAAACTTGTTCCTTTATTATGTACACCTCTCGAGCTCTCATAACAATTTTTTTGCATGAATGGGCAATTATTTCATGCTGTCAAGAAAATTGGAGGTACGTCCCCCATGCAAATTCCAATTCAATGCAAATAGGGATGAAACATCAAGTAGTCCATTTTCATTAAATTGGAATCGATACAAGTTCAACTTTTCACATTTTTTGCACAATTCTTTTCCCAACTTTATCGCCTATAAAATTTATTTAACTTTTCTGTCCAGTCTCTGACTCTCGCATATAAAAATTCATGTTCAAGGCTCAACTCAATGCCAAACTTTAATTCTGTGTTTTAACTCGAATCGACTTTAAGTATTTTTGCAAAATCATGAGTGCTAAAATAATTATTGTGTTCTGTACAATCCTCCTTTTTGCACAAATTCCTCAATTTAAAGGGGAGCAAGAGGCCGAGAGTTTTGACGAAACCCCCAAAAATGAGACTAAGGCAGAGGAAGTGGCCCCACAGGAAGTGGAGCCTCAGATGGAACTGCCAATGACGACCATTTTCACAATGGACGACAATTCGACGACAATTAAACCAATAAATGTTGTCTCAAGTTCAACTACAGAGTCAACAACAACCACAACCACCACAACAACGACGACAACAACAACAGAAATTTCTATTGAAGAAAATAATTTGAAAACACAAAATATTACGGATACATTAAAAAATATGTTGCGAACGTATGACAAAAGAATTCGCCCGGATTTTTTTGGTCCCCCAACTCAAGTAGAAGTGATAATGCACGTGAACAGTCTCTCCTCCATTGATGAAGTCCTCATGCAATATGACGTCGACTTTTATTTAAGACAAGTACAATTCACACTAATAATTATTATTATTAATTAAAGATTTATTCTTTAATTAAAAATTAATATAATAATTATTTTATTCATAACAGTCATGGAAAGATTCCAGACTTGCCTTTGATCTTGGCCCTGAAATCCCCATGATTGGCCTCTCCAGCAACTTTATGGACCAAATTTGGCGCCCAGGTTTCAACATTTTTTGAATTAATTATCTAACTTTATAATTTATTTGAATATCAATTAATTTTTATTAAATTGTTAATAATGTTGCAAATTTTTACAGATTCATATTTCGCCAATGAGAAAAAGTCGTATGTCCACGCTGCCACAGTGCCGAATCGATTTATTCGACTGTATGCGGATGGGAGACTGGCGACATCTACGAGACTTACTTTAACTGCCTCGTGTCCTATGAATCTCAATCTGTTCCCCATGGACCATCAAAGTATTTGACAATTATTTATAATAAATCATGTGAATTTATGAGTTTAATATTGGGCGGGTTGTTTGAAATAGTATGCCGAATCAACATGGGGAGTTACGGATATTCAAACAAAAGTATAGTTTATCATTGGGCCAATAGCAGCCAATCCAAATTAAATTCAAAGACGTTGCCCCAATTCATTGTGGCTGGTCAACATCGAGAGGAGACTAACAAGGGAATTTTAAACGAATCTTTCTCTGGCCTTGAACTCGAATTTTTGTTTGTGCGCTCCTTGACCTTTTACATTACTCAAATGTACCTTCCAAGTTTTCTTGTCGTCACCATCGCCTACTTTGCTCTCTGGATTGGCCGTGAGAAGTAAGCCTCCATTTTAAATATTTATTGTACTGCCAAATATTAATAAATTTGAATATTCCAGCCCTGCTCCAAGACTCTCCCTGGGTGTCACGACCGTTCTCACAATGACGACAATTTTCTTGGCGAGTAATGCCAAGTCCCCACCAGTCAATTATGTCAAGGCCCTTGACATTTACATGGCCTTCTGTTTTGTGGGCGTTTTTTCAACGCTTCTTGTCTCCGTCTTCATCAGCTATTTCGGGAAGAAGGTCAAAAGTAAAGAGAAAAAATTGAAAGAAGACAAAGTGAAAGAGTCGGTCATTCAAATTGACCTGGATGACCCGGATCAAAAAAAGAGACGATGGCGTACAAACAAAGAATTGGGGTTTTTTGTCTCCAAAATGGAAGTCCTAGCGAGAGTTTTTTTCCCCATTGTTTTCATTGGATTTAATTGTGGTTATTGGATTTATTATTTAAATGCTTCAAAAATTATTTCAAAACCCAATTATTGGAAATAAAATTATTAATTTAATAATTACTTTTATTGCAAAATATTTTTTTTTACAATCACAAAATTTTCATAGTCGGATAAATTTGATCATTTGTGACGCTTGAATTTATTTTATGACGATTTTAAACGTCACTGGGTTAAATTGGACGTCATTAATTTATAATTTAATGAAAATTTACTGATAAACATTTTCTATTGGCAATTTGACGTCATGTAAAACAAAGAGGGAAAGTTAATAGAAATTTAGTTTTAATTTTTATCATTTTGGCAATATGAAATACTTTCTATTTATCTACTTTAAATTTCCCCCAACATGATTAAATTCAGATATCCTGAATTTTGCAATTTTTTGCAAAATAGTGAATGCATGGGCAGTATTAAATAAATGATCAATAAAGATAAATAAAGTCTCATTTAATGTTTTCCAAAAAGTGCGAACAATGCCTGCACTAACCTTCGTAGTGTCAAAAAGGGCAAGTTTGGGCATAAATTTAATTGTAATTTGTTTTGACGCTCAGTCTCTCTTTTACGCAATCAGAGAACTACAAAATGAACATTTTTTCGATAAGACTTTGAGAGATAGCAAAATAATTATATTGCGAAAAAATTGTACACAATGCAATCGCTAATAATTACGAACATGAAATTTTATATTTGGAAAAAGATAAAAATCATCTCTCCCATTTTTCATTATAAAAGAGTCACACCTTGACTATTAAAATGTCATTTATACGTTTTATACCTCCAATTAATTCAAATTAATTAAAATTTGAAAATGGTTTTTGAACTCCCAACTCAAGCAAAACCGCCCCTGGACCCTTCCTTGACATCGCCAGCTCCACTTCCACTTCCAGTCAATCCCATTTTTATTCAAATTGACCATGACCCTAACCAAAGACAACCTCACTTGACCTATGCTCCCCAGGAAGGGTCACGAATGATCAAGAATGTCAGTTATCTTAGTGGCGCCATCATGCTCATTCTAACCGCCTATCGTAACATGACTGCCATTGGTCGTAGTGTAAGTCACAAATGTTTAGAGATGAAAGGTCAACAAGTCATAATTTAACTGGGTTTATTTAATTGCAGGAATATTATTATGACAACGATATTTTCTCCTTTGTGTTGACCCTTGGGATCATTGTTGTGTCCGCATTTTTCATGCCCGTACTCTTGATCCGGAAGTTGACGACAAAGACGGTCATTATGATCGCCATGGTTGGATACTGTCTCCACGTGGTTTTGCAGTTCGTTCCCGTCTCTTCTACATTTCTCGTGTCTCAATTCATCATCAGCATTTTCTCTGTCCCTCTATTGGTCGCCGCTTGGACTTATTTGAGTCACGTGAGTTTAGCCATCATTCAAAATCTCTTTTTTCACTTAGTTCAAAAATTCCCATATTTAAAAATAATTTCAATTTTTAGACTGGCCACGAACATGCAAGATTGACAAAGGTGGAGCCACAAGTTTCAATGACCAAATTTTTTAGCATTTTCTATTTTTTCTTCCAAATTTGTGGCATTTTGGGCCCCATGTTGACCACTTTGGTCGACGACAAAAGAAAAAGTTACGATTACAACGAGGACTATGACAACTCAAATTATTCCGGCTGGAATCATGATGGGCCGAGGTCATGCGGGATCAACCGCGGGAACATGGACTTGTACGAAAACTATAATGGGGACAATTATTTCATCAGTTTTCGGAACAACGTCTCCACAAGCAAAATTTGGGGGTTGGCCATTTTTTGTGTCGTTACTGCCATCGCTTCTGTCGTCATCGTCTACTTTCTGGTTGATCCGCTCGTCAAGTAATTTTTTTTAAATTAAATTAATTTAGCCACAATTAATAATTTGTTAATTATTATTATTTTTAGATATGGCGAAAGGATGAGAAAAATGAAATCAAACTGTGAATTATTTTTTGCAACTTTTATTCACCTCAAAAATGTCAAGCAATGGCTCCTCATCCCACTCACCCTGTGGTTAAGCTTTAACCGCGAATTTTTTACGGGCACTTTTATGAGGGTAATTAATTTAATTAATTATTATTATATTTAGGTATAATTTTTTAATTATGGGCAATTTAATCAGCGTTACGTGAGTTGTGCATGGAATGAAACATTTAGCGCTCAATACGTTTACATTTGTTACGGAGTGGCGGCTGCCTTATCCTCCATTACAATTAGCCAATTAATTCGTCAATGCTTTTCCAATGGTAGAGGTCGACCTTTGGCAATTATTTTGGCAAGTTCAATTAATTTGAGTTTAATGATCATCCTCTGCGTGTGGGAGCCACGGATTGGCCAGAGTCAGAGTAAATTATTTGCCATTGCCTTCTTTTGGGGGATTGCCGATGGAATTTGGATGGTTGAACTTGGTGGTGAGTCATCCATACAATTTATTTAACTAAACAAGTATTTAATTATTTTAATTAATTTTTTTTAGCTCTCTACGGAAATTTGTTTCACAATAAAATTGTGGAGGCGGGATTTACAAATTATGAATTATGGACGACAGTGGGTTCCATCCTTTTTGTCGGGGTTTTCATCGAAACTTCGGGATTCTTTCCCATTTATTTTCTCATGATCTCCCTTGCCCTTGGTCTAATTGGTTATGGTGTCATTGAAAAAATGGAGAGCCGCAGAATCGACCAATAAGAACATACGTCTCATTTTTTAAATGTAAAAATTGTAAATAAATATTTTAATTGTGCAGCTAACATTTTTTAAATGATCTCAACATTTTAATATTTTCAATTCTTTATTTGGTTGCATAAATTATGAATTTTTTTTGTAAAAAACGTTGAGGATGTTGCTAATTTCTTCTGAATTTTTTCCAACTCTTCTTAATCAAAATGGCGCCCCGTTCAGCAAGGGCGTAAATGGGGATTTGAACATTGGCATTAGTTATCCTTGGTAAAGATGACCCATCAATTATCCTCAGTCCAGTTGTACTCCTCACTCTTAAGAACATAAATAACACTTAATTTCTGCATTCAAAATTATTTAATTCCTGCAAACTTTAATTCCGAGTCCAGCACAGCGTTGGTGTCATTGACCTTGCCCATTTTGCAAGTACTGGTATAGTGCCACAATGTAGAGGCCATGTGTTTGACAAAACATTTAATGTAGGGCACACTCGTGACGTCCACAAAATGTTCGCATCCTTTAACTTTACTTTGCGTGTAGTGAGCTCCCAATTCTTTCATTGGCCAATCGGTGGAGAAACTGGACTCCTAAATTTAAATTTAAAATTTAGTGGCGCCATCTCACCAACTACAATCCACCTACCTTTGACCATGACATCAAGGTCATGAGGATGACTTAAATAATTGGGGTTAATTATGGGTTGTTCGTACGGGTCACTATTTCTGAGTTTTAAATTTCCCACACTTTTCGGTTTGGCTAAAGCCATTATAAAATGGAGGCCCAGTTGACCAAAATTGGGTTGCATATATTTGAGAGAAATGTCTCTTTTGAAATTAAAAGCGTCACTAAAAAGATTGGACCATCCTTGACTTTGCATGATGGCCACGTGTTGCAAAAAAAGGTCAGGTGAGGTCAGGTTCTTGGAACTCTTTAAAAGAGCACCAGCTGCCACTCCAGTAGTTGAAAATGGTCCTCTTCCATACTCAATGTAATCGTTCAGGGTCCGAGTGGGGCGGCGTGGCGGGTTTTCCAGTTGGGTAAAGTTTTTGATTAGGATTGGTCCTACAATGAAGAAAGCGGGAAATTTAAAATATTTTTGGAGTTAAACTAAAATTTATGACCTGCCCAAGTAAACAAATGATCCTGTAAATTTTGACCCACGGCGGGTAAATGAACTTTTGTCTTGATTCCAATCGAGTTTAAATGATCACGTGGTCCAATCCCCGAGAGCATGAGAATCTACAAGTATTGTTAATTACATCAATTTGATTGTAATTAAATTTAACTCACTTGTGGTGATCCAATTACTCCAGCTGACAGAATTACTTCATTACGCGCCGCTGCATAAAATTTCTTTCCCTTTTGTTCGTAATGGACCCCAATCGCCCGATTTTGCGCGTTCAATTGTACCTGAAAAATGCACATCCTTCGTTTATTGAAATCTATTTAAAATTTTGAATATTCCCGCTTACTTTAGTCACATGAGAATAAATCCGGACTTCCAAGTTCTCTCTTAAGATGGCAGGATACAAATAAGCCCGAAGGGCGGACATTCTAGTGCCGTTTTTGATGGTCAATTCAAGCGGGAAAAAACCTTGAAAATATGTTTTTAAATTTGAAGAATTACGCGGGAATTTTGAATTATTTACTTTCACTTGGAGTGGCTCCATTGGGATCTTTGACTTGGTAGCCCAGGTCAACTCCCGCCTTCAAAAATTCTGCCCTTCCAGTTGCATAAGGGACTCCACTCACATGCAGTGGACCACGTGTGCCGTGAACGACTTCTGAAGTATATTTTTACGGGTTTTAATTGAAATTAAAATTAAAAATTTAATTTTAACCAACTTGGAGAGAATTGTCCATGATAGTTTTCAATTCTTTTAAAATATTTGAGCATTCGTTTGTACGACCAATGCGTGTCATTCGTCTCACTAGCCAAATTGTCCCAATCCCAAGGGTTCCCTCGCATGTACACCTACTTAGAAAATAACACCATTTTAAAAATAAAAGAAGCAAAAACCGCGCCAAGTTCTGAAAATCACCATAAAATTGAGAACACTACTCCCCCCCAAAACTTTTCCGCTATTCCATCTGGCTCTCTATTTCAAAAATTGAATAATTTTGGAATTAATTAAGAATAAAGTTGAATTAATTGTGAAAAACTTGCGTTTCCGGCAGAACCAAGGCAGGCATTTTGTTGGGGTACGGTCATGTGTCTCCAGTCGAGAGGAGAATTTTTGAGGGTGACCATGTTCATGCTGAGGGAAGGGACGGAGGTCAAAGGGAAAGGGTCACCCCCTGCTTCGAGAAGGAGAACCGTAAAATTTTCTTCTGTCAGCCTACTTGCCACCGTTGACCCCCCAGGTCCTGATCCAACTGTATCATCAACACAATTTTTAAAAATCCCGCCCTATTTATTAGACTTTGCCTTCTACTCACCCACAATAAAATCAAATGTCTCTGGCTGGGAACGGGAACCAATTGGCGGGAGTTTTCTAGCTGATGAAAAGTCCGCATGGGTGAAATCCGCCTTGTGAAATGTTTCACTCAATTGGTCGAGGGGAGTCCCATAAATGAAGAGGGATAAATAATGATACACTAAACTCAATGGATTTGCATAGAGCAAATTCATTTTTTCAAAATTTCAACTTTTTTCAAACTCAATGTTCAGGAATGTTCTCAGTCAATGAATTAGAAAATTCCACAACGTTCTGAGGGACCATAAAAACTCAAGTAGGATGGTCTCGGTTTAAATTTTAACTGTGCAAAAAACTAAACTCATTTAAATAAATTTTATGCTCTATTGATTTCCGCAATTAAACAACGGAACGACGTCATTTGAATTTTGCACAATTTTTTTTTTGTAATTTTCATTCATTTCCTTTCATTTATTTTGCAAATTTCAATGGACTCACATTTTGCAAATATATTTTTAATTTAAAAAAACATTTTGTAATTATTTTTTTTGCAAATCAGTTCAAATATATTCCAGTCATTTTATTTTTTGTAATTAATAATTAAAGGGGTTTAAATAAACCTTCGACAATATTATGACGATACCAATCAAATTCATATTTACAAGCCGATTGAATTCTATTTAAACTAAATAATGATTTGTCCATTAAATTTAATTTAATTTTGCTCGTTTCCTCTACAATCAAGTTAACTGTTATGTTGTCAAAATTGCGCCAAATTTCATTGAGAAACATGTCTGCAAAAAAGATAAAATTATTATGTTAAATATTTTTGCCAAATGATTTTTGTAAAAATTTGCAAAATTACCAGCTGCCAGCCGATCCTCATTGGTCCATGTGCAAAATGGGAAAAGTTTTTGTCTTTTTTGCATGGATTCTCTCAAATAATTTGCATAAATGAGTTGGACCACATCCGATTGGTGTTTCCGATCCGAGTACAAAACATAATTTTCAACCGTTTCATGCACAAATCTTGCCCACTCTGCCAACTTTGTGATTGTTCCTGAGGCCCGGGCCTCATTTTTAAAATTAGTTAAAGACAAGAAAAGTTTATTTGAATTTTGCGGGGTTTTGGTTTGTCCATAAATTTGGAATAAAATGTCCTCCAATTTGGCATCAAATTCCAATTTCTCTGGATTCGTCCAATGACAGTCCGACTTGGAGGTGACACTTTGTGTGTAAAAATGCAAAACATTTTCTCGTATCGAGTCATAGGCTTCTTGCAAATGGCCGCTACTTTGGCGGATGAAGGAGAAGGAGGCGTTGACAATTTTTAAAATTTGGCGGGAATATTCGTCCATGGCTTCATTCCCTGTACTACCCCCACTCCATGGATTCTACAATGTCAAACATCAACAATTCAAAATTGGCGCTCTTTTTAAATAAAAAAAAATGAGTGACCTCTGTGGTATTCGCGGGGACATCATGACACCATGCCTCATCAGAATAGTCGCCGCAGTCATCGTCAATGTCGCATTTATACTTGGCTAAAATACACCGCCCGTTCAGACACCGAAATTCATTAACATTACAACTGACTGGGATGACCTCTGTCGTTCTGACTGTAGTACGAGGTGACCTTATTGACCTCACGGTCGTAGTTGTAATCCTCCTTGGTTTGAGTGTGGTGCGGTCAAAATTGCATTGGCGAGTGAGAATAGCCCATGCGCTGCAGGCACCGAGTTGGCGACTTGATTTATTGGAAGTCTATAAAAAAAATAATTTAATTGGCAATTAAACACAATTAAAATTTAAACTTACTTTAGTCTCACTGTAAATGAGGGGAAGAATAGAAATGAGGAAAAAATATTTAATTAACATTTTGGTTGGGAAGTATTTGGATTTAATTTGGATGGCAGTTAAATTGAACAATTATTTTTGTAATGGGGAAGAGAGGGTTTATATACAAATGCTCTAAATTTAAATGAGATGCGAATATTTTTAACAGAGAAAGTTTTTTTGCATTTTTTTGAATTGGAAAAGTTGCGTCCCTTTGTATTTAAATGAGGCAATTTTTGGAGTGGAAAAACATTTAAATTATTTTGAGTTTCAATATTTTTATAAAAAGTGAAAGTATTTTTTTGTCGAATATTTTATTGGAGGGTTGATTTGAGTCACGTGTGCATGTCATTGACCTTTGGGCATTCTGCAGGTTTTTATTTTGGTAAGGAAATGGTTGGGTCCAGAAGTGGGAATGAAATTATTTATTTCACGGTCACAATTAATTACAAATTAATTATTTTAAACAGCTTTCTAAAACTGGCAATGACCTCTATGGCCAGTTCTACAAATCATCCTACCCATTTTTCATGTCTATGAACAATTAATAAACCAAAATGAATAATGTGAAAATTAATAAAATTGACCGAATAAAGTTGAACATAATTTTAATAAAAAACATGGTTTTAACTGAAAATTAAAATTAAAAATGAAGGAATAGTAAAAACATATTTGGTGAAAATGAATTTGCACTGTAAAATGAAATAGAATTCAAGGCCAACGTCAGGGCGTAGGGGCACCACAAGGGACGGCGCAAAGGGGAACACAGAGAAGAGAACCGATACCGCTAGAGGCCGACACACAAGCGGTCCAACAAGCCGCGCATGCAATGGGCCCTCCATCTACCGTTTCAAGAAATTGTAAACTCATTAAGATGAACAACCACAAGACTACCTGCACCCTTTTCATTTCTTCGGGCCAATTTTGAGAGCGCTAGAATTTAAAAATAAATATTTTTAATTAATAGAAAAAATTATTTTAATTGTTGATCGTATGGTGTCTTACCCAAGGATACCTAGGATGAGGTTTAAAAATATTTAAAGTAACGTTTTGCGCCTTGATTTCATTCTTTGAGAGTCCTCACAATTACTAAGGTACAATCTGCGACCCTGAATTCCATAAATTAAATTTTAGAAAAGCAATTAAATTATTTAACTGATTTGTTTTAATTTAAATTTGACACCTTTGACAGTTGAAACATTTAACTGCCATAACAGTTAAAGTTGAGTTCAACGATTCAAGATCCAAAACTTTGTATACATTTTCATTTTCATGATAATTGGGTCAACTAAATTTAATTGTGTAGAATATAATGATAAGATTATTTTTTATAATTACCCACTTTTGATAAACACTTGCCCTGGTTAAATTTGTGTCAATAAGGGCCTCACAATCTTCAACGTTAAAATTGGGGGACATTTTGGGATCAAATATTTTAAAAATTATTTGCAAAACTCCAAAAAGTAATATGATCACAGCACCTGTCAACCCCAATTTCTCAAAATTGTTGAAAGATAAAAGTGGAAGTACGTTGGAATTATTTACTCACAATTAAAATTATGCAAACTTGCAAAAAAAAATTGCACGTTGTTCTGTTGATTCAAGTCACGGTTTGGCTACCCCAAATAAATTTATCTAGCCCCTATCATACTGTCATATAAGAGCTAAAGAGTTAAATCCACTTTAAACTTAAGAGACTTCCTCTTAACTACAAAGTCCTATTTGTTTTGGTGTCGTTTCATTTCCCTTGATTTATGTAACTGATTTATTCAAAAATTTAATCACAATTTAAATTTCATTCCCCACTTTTCATGACTATTTGTCAGTCTCGCGGTTAATCCAAAAAAATGAGTGAATTGAAGGAAGAGGAGCCTTTTTACACTGAAAAAGGACCCAAGGGCCTCTCTCTAAATGAAAGTGAAATCTCCATTAACATTCACCAACTCGAAAATCCTCATGAGAAAAGTGAAAAGCACAAAGTTAATTTTAATTTTAATTAACTTATTAAAACGTTCTTTAACGTAATAGGTAATTTAATTACCTTTCTTGGAGTTGAATCTAATTGTTTTTTAAATTGTAGATCCCGCCGCTAAAATTTCCATTGTCTCCATTGTCCTCCTCTTGAATATAATTTGTGGGGTCATTTGGGTCATGGGTACATCCAGCACCAGCAACGGGCGGTCACAACGTCCAATCCATTCAGTCGCCGTCATGAAAAAATCTCTCATGACCACTCGATTTGAATCTACCACGCAAACTGAAAATCCCTCCATTTCTACAAATTCTCAACTCGAAATATTCCGCCAAAAAAATCCCCGCCTTTTCCCTTTACAAATAAATCGACCCAAAAAGAATTTGCCGGCTAATACAAAAGTAATTCTTACAATTAAATATGATGAAACTAAAATTGATTGGTCCAGTTGGGAGCCAGTGAACTCTGAGAACGTGCTGGGTTTAATTTTAAGAGGGAAATTTGAATCACTTGAAATTATTTATTTTCAAAAAATCTTTCCACATGCCAAAATATTTTTGTCAAATTAAATATTTATTCTCATTTTTTACAATAAAAAACACAAAATTCAAAAAACCGCCCACTGACTCAATACTTGTAAAAATTGCAATAAGATTATGGTGCCAAGTTCAAAATGTAAAGACGAGGCTTCATTACAGAGGCGCCCTCTACAAAAGCATCGTTGAACATGGACAGTCCCCACAAATTCAGCCTTTTCCATTTGGAGACGACACCCCTCATGATCCATGTCATAGCCACATGTTTTCACCGCTGACAAAAAACCTTGGACATTAGCCCGGGCAGTTTGACATCCGGAATTGTAGGGGCATTTTATTTTCCCGTAGTTGTCCAACCCACAAATGGCTTCCTCTCCTCTTAAATTGTGACCTCCGTTCACCATGACCTCACAGTAACATTCCGTCATTCTTGTCCCTTCAAGTTCTCTATACTCTTCTATCCTTCGCCCTTCCCTGTCCAGTGGCGCTAAAATAATAATTTAAAATTTATTTTTCAAATTCACAATAATTTTAAATTACAATTAAAAACCTCCAAAAAGGGAGACCAATGGGGTCACGTCAGGGATGACCTCACTCTCATTAGCTGGAATCCAATTCCCTTGGACGAGTCCCACAAGACAAGTTACAACAGTCAAATTTGTAATCCCCAATTTCATGGCCAATCACGTGCTAATTTTGCTCCATTTTAAACCACTTGGCTGGAAATTTCTTCACAAAAAATGAAAATCTTCCGTCCGGTGAGTCTCAATGCAAAATTTTGATTGTAAAAAAGTTGTTGAAAAAATAGGGGATTTTGTTTACCCCGGTGGTTTATTTTTAAAAGAAAAATATTTGTGTGAGAGGTTATCGGTCTCTCCTGCCTGGCACCTGTTTTTCTCTTTTGTTTGTCTCCCCATCGATCCAATCCTGGAAGTGGAGGCATGGGACATGGAAAGGAGGGGGGGGGGGGCATGTCCAGCAAATTGTTCGTCACGCACTTTAATGATTTAATTTTTTTGCACATGGAATGTTGACAAAGCGCCCATGCTAAGGATGCGGTTGAAAGGAATGACAGGTGAATGACTGTTCCATTGACTGGACAAACATTTGCCAATTCCATTTTAAGTGCAGAAATGGGAATTCAATTATTTATTTCACCGCACAAATAATTACAAATTAATTATTTTAAACAGCTTTCTATAATTGGCAGTGACCTTTACTGGTTTACAGCTGACCCAGATGAAGGCAAACAGCCTGAATTCCAGCCCAGGTTTCTTGGGCTGTGTCCTGGATTTGGTCCCTGGGAAGAAGGAAGCCATACTCCCCTTTGTCACGTGCTTCAATCGTATTTGCATATTTAATCCCGCCCACTCCCTTGGCATAATCATCCGAACACCCCGCCGTCATTCCTTTCAACATAAACCCGCCATTTTATTGGGAAATAATTAAAGGAATAATCTCTTTTTCCCGATAAAAAGTCTTTTTCACCCGATAGGAATGTATTTTTTCCCCGATAGAAAGTCTCTTTTTCCCGATAGCCTGTCTTTTTTCCCGATAAAATAAAATTCTGTTTTTTTGCTTCAAGCTATATACTCAGTTCGCGATTTTGTTGCGAAAAATTCTGCGAAATAATTATTTTCACAAAGAAATAATTTATTTGCGAAAATAATTATTTCGCAGACTCATACAAATTGCCTTCTCCTTTTTCCAATCCATTTTTGATGCTACAAAGTTCGGAATTTTTATGGAGTCACAGCGCATGAGTTGTGGCAAATTTAATGCCGTTTCCGAATATGTCCACCGTTTTAAAATATATCCATCCGTTTCAAAGTTACAAGTCAAACCGTAAAAAATTCCACAAATTGTTGTAGAAAATTATTGAAATGATAGGACTTTGTTTACATTTCAAGGAGAAAAAGACAGCCATAATTAAAAGGCAAATTAAATAATTACCGCCAATTTCGGTTGTGGCGCCAACAGTGTAGACTGTCCCATGAACTGAAGTCAAAGCATCAGCCCCAATGTGAGCAAAAGTCATGAGGTCATCGTAGTCCTCGGGGAGGTCAAGAGTGTAACTCCAAGGGGTCAACCACAATTGACTGTAACTATGAATTGTCAAATACGCCCCCCAATTTTTTGTAGTGTCCAACATGACATCACGTAAAATGGCTGTTTCCGGTTCAGAGAAGGCGTGGGGTCCCTTGTAAATTTCGGAACATTTGTCATCACTTGTGCCCTCCTCACCAAAATGAAAGTCAAAATTTCTATAATAAAAAACTTGTTATTTTTCATTTTTTAATGAAAGGTCAAGAGGTCAAACCTGTTAGGGTCAACGCCCATACAGCCATCCTCTGTGTCATTGTAGTTGCTCCTTGTTTTCCTCCACATTCTGTCACTGACGTGACTATACTCGTAGCCATCAATATTGACCAGTGGAATTATGTAAAGGTCAACGGCTTCTAATACTTCTCGATTGACCTCTCTTTGGGTCAACATTTCATTTATGATGTAGGTCACAATTGCAGGGGAAATCCATTCTAATAATTAAAGTTAATTAAATTACTTTAACTAAATTTTAAATTAAGACTGACCTCTAGCATGGAAAGCCCCATCTATGAGTACGGCCGTCTTGTTTGAAGATGACCCAGAAGAAATTTTAACCATCTTGACCTCCCGCCCTTCCAGACTTTGACCCAGAACTTGGATGGTGGCAATATCCGAATTATTGGCCACAATCTCATCTATCCAATCATAGATGGCCTGGGTTGGGTAGTAGTCATTCCAATCAATTGTCATGACCTCTTGACCTTTCAACTTCCTCTCCTTTTGGTACAGTTGACTAGCCTCTCTTTGTTCTCGAATAAGTGACCCAACATTTTCTAATTTAACCATGCAGTCTAGTCCATGAACTTTGGAAAAATTTTCTACGAAGGTCGAGTCACGTGGGTTGACCATCAAGTCGGTTTTATAAGTGGGATTGAATTTAGCGGACTTTTTTAAATTTTCAGGGGTAACTGTTGGCTCTCTCCAAGTGTCGATGCGCACTTGGGATTTTAATTGATCCAAAAGGGGAAGTTGATCTTTGGTCAGAGTCACAGTGAAAACTTTGTAGCCGTCATAATTCGATGCGGTGACCACCAATATGGTGGCAATGAAAATTAAATATTTTAACATGACTGAATGGACAAGTTTCAATTAAAATTTAATTATTAATTATTTGCAATTGCAATTGCAATGTGTACAAAAATGAACCTCGATCCAAAGCAGAAGTTCAAATGTTGAATAATTTCAGATTGGAAATTAATCTAACAATTTCTCCCCCTTTAAAAATTATCTGATATTTAATTGATGATTAAATATAATCAGGTAAAAGTTAGCAAAATAATTTGGCATAACTGTAGCTTTTGTACATTATTTTTGCAAAAAATATTTCCTGTATTTTTTACGACACTTGACAATTTTTTAAATGTAAATGAGATGAGATTACAAAATATTATTTTACACATGAAAATTAAAATTGGTTTTTATTAATTAGGAGCATGAAGGGAGTCTCACAAAAGTCATTTTAAAAAATTGATAAACTAATTGGTAAATTAGTTCTCAAGGATGTCTCCAAAAATAAGTCAATTAAAGCTATCATGTACTCCATTTATTTGATGCCATCATTTTGAATTCTCCCCACGGTTGATCAATAAAAAAATGAAAATGCCAAATCAATCATTTAATTATTTATTCAGACTTTAAATATTTTAAACAGTAATGAATACATTTGGCATACAATTAAACTAAAAAGCGCACAAGAATTCAAAACGCGAATAAAATTCAATTTTTTGACAACGACAACGTGGAATGAAAAATATAAAAGATGGCTAGCCTAAAAAAAGTTAAATAATTTTGACATTTAATCTAACAGTCTCATTTTAACCACGAATGGTTCAATCACAATTAAAGGGTCTATTTCAATTTTATAGCCGCTTTTTCTCCACGTTTTATCGCTCCTCCCCCCAAAACAAATCCCGCCCTCTCTACTCATTACTGACTCCAAAGTTTTTTCAGCGTCATTTCCAAGGACCCATTTTGGTGAACATTTGGCACACGAACTAAAACTCTCTTTTTGGGTCAAATCCATCTCCTTTACATGACTTGTTTGACCTGACCTTGTTGGAGATTTGAGTGGACAGGGGTCAATTTGTTTGTTGTCTTGACATGTTAAATTGGCTAGAGCTTCCTCCGTCTCTTGAAAATATTTATCCCGGTCTAATTGGTTTTGTAATCGATGACAAATTTCTTCCCGGGCACTTAATTGGTGACCGTATTCCATGTTGATTTGAATTTGACCCGGAAGGATGAAACTCTGCCCGTCTTTTGGAGTCTCCTCTTGAGAGGGAGAGTCGGGCAGATGAATGAAATGTAATTTGGGCCCATGTTCTTCCAAGGAGTCAATTAAATAACTTTTACCCGGTTGAAAATTAAAACATTTTTTGTAGGCACCCAAACCCATCGTCAACGTCATTTTGACCCCCCGATCCGTCATTTGGGAATTGCTCACAGACACTTCAAAGTCCACGTCAGTTACGGGGAAGAGAGCATTGTAGACGGGATGACTTTGATAGGCAATTTCACTCCTCTCAAATTTTACCCGTTGAAGAACCCCGTCTCCGTCCCGATACAAAATTTTGAGTCTTGGGCCAGGACGAGGAAATTTCAAACAATCCTTCTTTCTATTGAGACCCACACTCAAACGGAGAATCTCATTGGCCATTTTCCCTACAATTTCAAAAGTAATCATCATTTATTTTAATGTCCAATTTTTATAATTAGAAAATATTTAAATAAAGTCACTTACTTTGTTAGTTCAAGTCCAATTCACATTTAATTTAATGTACTCTCCTTTGTGTATCTTGTTTAAAATTAATTCAATTTGTCCAACTTTTACAATTTTTTCTTTTGTGGAAAATAAAATTTTAACGACTTTGGACAAATTACGTCAAAATGGGCATAAAAAACTTGAACGTTTGACAGACTGGAACAAGAACAATTTTTTAAGAACTGCAAGTGTTTCAATTTAAATAAAATAGCTTTTTGGGTGATTTTAGTGACACTTTTTAATTTTAAATTGACAGGAATTGTCTTTGAAAATTCTTTGAACTTTTTTTCAAGTTGCGCGGCATACGGTGGATTGGAGACAAAACCCGGGCAAAAAGTGAGAGTCTAACAACTTGGGGATGGAGCATTCATTCCAATATTAATCCTCCGTCTTATCCAAGATTGAGCACAACTATAAAACAAGAAACAATTTTTTCACTTTTTCTTATTTGCAAACGAGTCATTCCCTTTAATTGTATTCAAGAGCGGCCATTTTACCCAGTTTTTAAAAAGAAAATGGAGTCGTCATAGAAATTACGTATTCATGTTTAAATTAATCTCCTCATAAAATGTCTTCCAATGGTTCACACAGAGTGTGCCACATACTCGGTGATTATTTTAATAGCAAGTTAAAAATTAATTGTGTGTAGTCAAATTATAATTAAATAACTTAAAATACTCAAAATTTGTTCACCCACTGTCCACCTTAATTAGGATTGAGCTAATTGTGCCTGCCAATAAAATGGGAGGATGTTGGTCAAGGCTACAAGGAAATAAAGGTCAGTTTTTCCCATTCAGTTAACTCCCTTCAAAACTACAGCCTTTAAAATTCCTCTCACAATTATCTAATACTTTCCACAGCACAAAATCAACCCCCGCAACCAAATGATCAACAACAGTATGGACAACAACAGCCTTTTGGTCAAGGTCAACAACCACAAAATTTCAATTACTCTCAGCAACAGCAAATGGGATTAGGTCCACAGTATGGTCAGAACATGGGGACGCAACAACAATTCAATGGACAACCCCAATGGGGAGGTCAATCTAGTTACAGTCAATTGTACCCCCTTGACCCTCCCTCCAGTTGCAAGTGGAGTTGGGTTGACTATCGAACCAATGACATGACCCAAAATGTTCCCAACTGCGCCATTGAAGCCGCTCCCCGGTATCCCCTTCAAGTTAATTAAACCCCTTCAATCTTGGTCTAATTGTAATTATATTAGTTGTCTTGTAGCTCGAATGCACATGGGGCAAGACATTGTCCTGGGGACGTTGGACACGGGCAATTGTGGGTTCAAGACCTGGCACAACAATAAAGAGTACTACAATACATACCAAGAAAATATCCAGGTACTCTTAATTGTGGTTAAAGTTAAATAATTTAGTTTTACAAAATGGTTTGTTTGTGAAGGTGTTGGTGGGTTCTGGGAGGATTCTACAGTGGACGAGTTCGTCCAATGGGGCCTTCGTTCCCAATGCAGTGCCAGGGGGGATAGAGATGGGAGAGCGACATTTTATAGGGCGGGTGGTCAAGTCAAATGGTCAAATGGTCATTGGGAAGATTGTCATGAGTCGGAATGGTTGCCTGGCTGTAGACTCGGGCGAAGAGAGAATTTTCCACACGTACGACATTTTGTTCTTCCCCAATTAACCACAATTACAATTTTGGTCCATGCTCAACCATCAAAATTATTTTTCTGTTTTTTAAATAATAAACTACATGAGAAGCACTACAAAAACAAATAAAAAATTCCAAGTTGTTTTACTCATTTATAATTTATGCAACAAACTTTAATTCCACGATTAAACCGAAAGTGGACTGGAACGGTCAAAAATGAAATAAAAATGATCAAAAGTATTTCAAAATTGTCGATTTAATCTGTTTTATCTAATCTAATTCAGTCTCAAAATTATTCAAATAAAAAAATTTATTATAAAGCTTCCATGAGCTTTATTTTATTTTAATTTAATTTAATTTTACTTTAATATTTAAATTTTAATTAAAAAGTTATCTCTCTTCATTGTCCCTCATTATGACTTTGTCCTCACTTTGTGATAATATTTAACGATAACAAAAACACATTTCAAGATAACAATTTTCTAATTATTGGCGCATTCCTCTTGCATAATTTATGAATTCATTTTGTGGTTAGTTGTACAATTAATTAAGAATAATTAATTTAATTTGGTGATTTAACTTAACAATGTCATGCTGTCATAATGGAGCCATTAAAATTGAAAGAGCGCCAAGTGAGGAATTTAAAAATGGTAAAAGTTCCTTCCAGAGACCGCCAGTGAAGTCTGAAATGGAATCGTCGTACAATGCAGTGATCCCCATTTCAATTGTAAGTTTAATTTTAACTAGGCTTTTAAATATTAATTGTACAATTAAATATCTGCAGGTGCTAGAGGCTGGAATGTTGGTATTTTCAGTGGCGTCCTATGTTTTCACCGTCGACAAAGAGGTTGCGCCGTATGGCGGGAATTACCTGAGACTCGAAGAAATTTTCATTGCATTTGTCAGCTTCACGGTCGTCCTGAATGTCAATTGGCTTTTCTATTATCGAATGGTGCGCGGGACTTACTCGGTAATTTTATCCCATTTTTTTAATCATCTTGATTTTCTCAAATATCCCGCCACTAGAAATTTAAATTGGTTTGAAAACAGAGGAAAATAAGAATCTGTCGACTGGTTGAAGGATTAATTGTCCTTGCCGCCATTTCAATTTTAAGTTTTAATGCCTTCAAAGTGGACTCGGACTGTCTCAAGACGAACCTTTCGTGTCATAAAATCGAAGCCAAATTATTTGCAGTGGTAATTTACAATTAATTTGAAAATATGGCGGTACAATTTAAATTTGCACATGGCATTGGACTTCAATGATTGAAGGGACTGGGGATAGTGGACGTGATTCTGCATGGAATGGACCCCGTAGAAAATATTCGAGGGGTACCCGTGGTGGTGGTCACCCGGGCACCAACTGAAGGAACCAAGTCACGAAATGGGTCCATGTCCCAACAAGGAAATCGGGCATTTGTCCATACTTTACACACAGGCTATCGACCCCGGGCCAATTCTGTGGCGGTCAAAGTTGGCCCGCTGACCTACTAAAATAGTATTAGAGAAATTAATTGAAATTAAATGGCATCCACCATGAACCTCTTTAAAGATATTGCCACCAAAAATTCATCATTTGAACTTAATCAAAAATTATGTTTTTAATCAACTTCAATTTAAATAGTTTTAATACAAAATGTTACAAAAATAAATTATGGTTATTTTTTCAACTTGTTGACTGTTTTCCTGTTTAATTTGTTTTCTTGTACGTCCTTTGCAAGTGAGTTAAATTTAATTTTGATTGCGGTCCAAATATTTAAAATGTCGTATACTTTTCTCCGTCTCTCCTAATGAGTCTGTTTGCGTAAGTCCGTGTAAAAAAGTTAATTGCAATTGAAAAATAGTCCAATGGCTGTCTAGATGAAATCGTGCACCAAATAAAAAATTGAGATCAGGATTAATGGTCTTGATTAATCTTCATTTAATTGCTAATTAATAGCATCTCAGGTAACTCCACAAAGGAACAAAAACAATTCAAAGAATAATACTCCCGCCAATTTCTTACCTCATTCTCTGATTGGCTTAAAGTTGCTTGTAGACACCATCAAGGGAGTCAATACCCGACAAAATTTTTTGGGTTTTATCCGCCAAATCCATGGACCGGCCATCCCAACCCCATCCTTGCTCTTGGCCATGACCCTTACCCGAATGAGACCAAATAATGGCAGCCAGGGTCAAAATGACCACAATGGCCACTACCAATGCCACTCCTGAGTGCGGGTCAATTGACAAATTGCTTCCCTGACTTGGATATCCGCTATAATCAATTTAATATTAATTAATAATTAAAATTTAATTTGAATATGGATGGAATACCTGTAATGATATTGTTGGGAATGGCCCACACCATCCCGGGCAGATTCGCCCTCACTTTTTTGCAATTTAGTCCCGTGGACGATGGCAAGGAGGAGAGAAGAGAAGATGAGGATTTTGGCAAACATTGTGAAGGAGTAAATGAAGGAAGAAATGGACGGAATGGGCTCAAGAGTTGGAGAGTAAATGACCAAGAAATTTCTTTGTTTGTACAAAAATTTTGTGCTTTGTTTGAAAACGGATGAATGAAATGGAGGGGGGGGGTTGTGGTTTCCGATTGAGCTAATTAATAGGAATGAGTGCGTGTTCATTTGAGATTGTTTGTGCGAACAGGTGGAGAGAGAGAGGAAGAAACCGGTTTCATCTCATTTACTCCCCCTCCACCTCCCCCTGCTTTTTGCACTGAATTTAACAACAAAAAAATAAGCTAATAATTGCACCCTCCGCAATTTGTGTTTCAGGGTCAATGAAATTTTCACAATTGGGTTGAGTCCATCCTCACCCCCCCCCCCTCCCTCCCTCTCTTTTAATTTCTCTCTCAATTATCTAATACATGTCAGCCAACTAGGCCAATTTCAACAATTAACTCTCATTTATTTAAAAATAACTCCCTTTTTTGAACAATCCACTGTTTTATGCAGTAAAAATTACTATTTTTGCCAAATGAACCATGTGACATGATTCTATTTTATTCTTTTTCATTCATTTTTTACTGTACAAATCCTACAGCTACAGTTGACACGCAATTGACCAGATTTGTGCAAAAAATTAATGAGATGAGAAAATCGGAAAAAGTAGTTTGGCTAATGTTTTCGCAAAACGGTAAAACACGAACTGTGTTTTATCATTCGTGATTTTTTGCAATATTGAAACAAAACTACAAAAAGTTGTTTGCAGTGACATTGCTCGCTAATTTTTTTCATTCAAAAGCCCCGTACTTGAGTTACGTAACAGACCCGTGCCGTTTTTTTACACCGACTCGTGTGCCCATCTGTTCCAATCTGTGGCAAAATTAAAATTTACGCCAAATTTTTAATTCCTAATGGCAAATGGAATGACTTGAAATTTTATGAAGGAATTTCCATGAATTGTTTGGGTTATGACGGTCACGTGAGATTCGGGTTGGCTGTGGTGCTGTGAATGACGCCATTTCTTTGGTGATAGCCTCAGCTAATTACAAGTAAACTACTGCGAATGCCTTTCATTACTTTAATCATTCGAATGATTGACAGGCTCAGTTTATGGCGGGACAAAACATTTTAAACCAAACGAGGTCTTACAATAAATGATTTTTCTTTTGCAATCCAGTAAATGCATCAATGAGTGAAACTCAATAAAAAATTAAATTATAAAGATTCATTTAATACTCGTGAACATTTTTACAGGTAAATTGTCAATTATGTAACAAATAAATTTTTTTGAAAATTACAATCAACTTTCTATAAATTCCTAAAGAATACACAAAAACATGAAGGATAAAACTGGATGAATTAGACTCTCAAAAACTGTCCATTAATAACTTTAGATTTAATTAAATTCTCAATTAATTTAAACGCTTTTTTCGCTTCAGGCAAAGCAAGACAGGTGGCGTAGTGATATTGAATTCTGAGAGTCTTTCCTTCCAAACTTTTGATGTGATAGGCCTCATTAAATGGATCGCTCATTTGTTCATTTTTGGGCCAGGTCATGTTCCAGAGTCGATTAATGAGAAGGATAAAGTCAGTTAATTTGACTGCATGATATTCCTCCATTTCCAACATTCTTGCAGAGATGGTGTGGGGGACGTAATCATTTTGTTCACTTAATTGTTGGACGGCCCTATTAAATTCTGTCACTTTGTATCCATTAAAACTCCCGCGTCTCAACCCAACTCCCTCATTATTATCCACCACAATTATTATCGTCAGTATTTTATGGCGCGTGCTATAAAAAAATCGTCCCTCCTCAATGGCCTCCATCACGTGCTCCTCAGTTAGAGCCACTACCCCCGCCGACTCCTCAAAAGTTTCCCGGATTATTGTCTCCACATAATTTCCATCCAATTCCTTACAACGACCTGAAAACCACGAACTCCATGGGTGGGCGTGACCATTGTGAGCTTGGGCGGCTTTTTTCAAATGATGATTTTCTTGTGAAGAGAAAATGTCCGTGCCGAGAATGATGACGTAGTCCGTGCCACAAGAGTCACTCAGTTTGGGACTTGAGTTGTCAGCCATCAAATTTTGGAGGGATTTAAATGGGCGGGATTTTGACGGGGATGGGGTCACGAGAATTGTCCCTGCCCGGTGAATTTCCGCTTTGTCAATACCAGGGAGGTCGACAATGAAAGCTGTGGATTTGGACTCCGTTTTTGAGTGGAGCGAGTATTTATTGAACAAATTGGTCACGTGTTTAGGGTCTCTCGTTGAGAGAGATCCTTTTTTGGCGGGATGGATTGAAATATTTTCAGTTGGCAGGGGCTGGGCAGTCGAATCAAAAAACTCTGCGCAGATTTCAGGGGGAGTGGTGGCCGGTTTGGGGATTTTATTGCCCATTTTATTGCCCGTGCAATTAATGAGAGAACTGAGTGTAACCACAGTTAAAAGTTTTATGACTTTAATTTAGTAATGGGAAAGAGGGGGAGATAAGAATTTAATGGAGGTGCATCACATGGACGTCATTTAAATATTATGAAAATTCCAGATTCTCAATTAAGATAATTATTTTGACAAGTGACAAGTCAGTTACATAAATCATGAGGTTTAGTTTGGAGGATGGTTGAGTTTTCACGGTTGATAAGTGTAATTGAAGTGAGATAAGTTTTAAATGAGGTGTGCACACGTTCATTTTATTTTTAAGTGTTCAAATGACGAAGTTAAATTAAATGTTTGACGTCATCCTGCTAATTGACTGTTCACATCAGCACCACCATAAATGGTTAATTTACGTAGTGTCAATTAAAAGGTTAATTGATTTCACTCCAGGTTTTTAACAACCCCTTCATTTTAAATAATTTAAATGACATGTAATGATTAACAAAAAGGAGACTAAACTACAATTAGTTGTTGCAATTTGAATTAATTGTACATCACATGGAAGGACTCTTGTAAGGTTATGCGTAGCAATGATTAAAAATAGAGACACAGTCAAATTATACCGGGAAAAATGTGATGACTCAAAACAAAGAAACTTTCACAAAATTTTATGACTCACCCCCCCCCCCCCCCACCCACCCCCCCCCCCCTTTAAATCCCAATTTCAAGGCTAATTTTTCAAAGAATTTCCTTTAGTTACTCTCTAGCCTTTGCTACACAAGATTCATGTACACAACATGGCTCAAACTCATATTTTGACCCTTTTTGTGGTTGTGACCCTTCAAATTCTGATGGTCGCATGCAGTCCCTCTTGTCCAATAGAAAGTCCCTGCGACTGCACTGTCCAAGCAGAAGCCATTTCCGTGATTTGCAAAGGCGACGTGGTGAGTCAAGAAAAAATCAATAAAGTTTTTGAGACCTTTCGGTCACAAAACATGGGAGAAAGTCAATTTCTACAAGTAAATGATTTTCAATTGATCCAAACATCCCTGACTTCACTTGACCTCACTCCTTTTAGTAAAGTGAATTTTACTACGTTTGGCATAATTGACAATAAAGATTTGGCAAGTTTTGTTCCCACCAACAAAATTCAAGCCATCAACGTCATCGTCACTGGGACAGCTGTAAATACGAAAGAAATAGCCAAACTATTGGGATCAATTGACCCGAATTTGGTTCAAAAGTTGGCGCTAAATGGAAATAAAATTCAAAGTGATGATGGCACTGAAATTATTCCTGGATTGGCGGAATTTGTAAATGTGGAATATTTGGATTTGTCTCATAATTCCATTTCTGATTTTGACCCAGCACAATTTGCAAATTGGAGAAGAATTCGGGAAATTAATTTGGAGTTTAATAAATTGACGAGCCTCAAGTCACATTCCATGTACTATTCCAGTACACTGAGTGTCGTCAAATTGGCGGGAAATGAGTTTCATTGTGATGGACGAATGAAATGGTTGACAGAAATCCTTGGTATGAAGCGCCTTGAGTACCATCTCAAGGGCATCATTTGCACTAATGATCCAGAGGGAGCGGATATTTTTAAAACTAAAATCAATTTGTCTTCATCCTAATTTACTCATTATTTTGTCAAAATTGTCAAATAAACACATTTTAATTCAAAATTATGAGAAAATTTTAATTTTAATAAAGATTTTGAAATAATTTTCCAAAATTGTTTGGCTCAACAATTTGAAATTAAATTCGGAGGACAAATCACTATTGATAATTTTGGTTTTATTAATTATTTCGATCCAAAACAATAATTCGATGGGGCTCAGGCGTCAAAACGAGACCACGGACACCATTCAAAGAATGCTGAGGCTCATCGTCCGGCATGACAATTTTCAATTGTTGGATCATGTTCGCCAAGAAAATGAAGAATTCATCCTTGGCGAGGACTTCGCCCGGACAAGAGCGTTTTCCGACCGAAAACGGGATGACATTGGGATGTTTTGTAAAAACTTTTTCATCCTTGGAAAGAAATCGTTCCGGTCGGAATTTATAGGGGTCACCCCATGTCTTTTCGGAATGATGGACGGCATACAAATTGGCAAAAACCACTACAAAATATTAATTTATTACTCAAAATTAAATTAAATTAATTATTGTACCCGTGTTCTTCGGAAAGTTGAATCCTTTAAAAATGACGTCTTCACTAGTGGCATGGGGGACCCCTATTAAAATTGCCAATTAAAAAAAATGGGGGGTCAAATAAATAAAACTGGCATACCAAGTGGAGCCAATGAAGACAAACGGTAGACTTCCTCCATGACAGCTGTTATGTAGGGTAGACTACAAAATATTAAAATAAATGAATGACCTCATTTGACCTCCATTTTTTGTGGTACCTGGGACGGTCATCAAGTTGAACAATGCGAGTACCAACAACGGCCTGAATTTCCTTGAAAAGTTTTTCTTGAATGGGTTGATGCAATGCCAAATAAAACACAGCCCACGAGAGGGTGTTACTTGTCGTGTCTAGTTCACAATTTAAAATTCAGCGCTCTTTTTCTCTTCTCAATTAATAGCAATAGCTTTACCTGAGCCAGCACCAAAAAAATCCATGAGGGTGGCTATGAGTCTGGAATCTAAATAAAAAGAGGAATTTAATGACTAATTAAAATTTAATTGTAATTAAAGATTACCATCTTTGGAATACTTCCCTTCCGTTTTGATTTGATCTTCAAGATAAGCGTCAATGAAATCCCGGGGGCTCCCAAATTGAATTGTCGCCCGATGCTCGTCAATTGTTTTTTGTAAAAATGCATCCAATATTTTTTGCCGTCCTTTGTTTGAGTCTGGAAGGTGAAATGGGAGCATTTCACGGAATTTAACGACGGCGGGAAACATGAAATTTAAAATTTTGGCTCCGCTAAACGACGTTGCAAATAATCTGCCACATGAAGATTAATTAATTATTATGTAAACAGTATAAAATTTAATTTAAATTTTACTCAATGATAAATCGTAAAAGTTGCTGGAGTCGTTCATCATTCAATTTGTACCGCTCACCCGCCACGAGAGCCCAGATGACGTTGAGAACGCTGGCGTTAAAAATTCCGTCAGTGGAAATGGGCCGGCCCAAATTCTTGCGGAATTTTTCGTCTATCAATTCTTGGACTTCATCTTGTATGATGGATTCCTACACAAAAAAATGTTTGCAAAGGCCGTTTTGTTTGGAACTGGCACATATAAAAAATTAAATTGACTTGCCATCGATTTCTTGCCAAAGCCAAACTCCCTCAAACTATAAAATAATTTAAAATCTTGATTATGAGAAAATTGGCATTTAAAAATTGGTAATTTAAATTAAACCTTTTTAAAGAGAAACGACGAATATCCTGCCAATTCTTTCCATAGCTCATGACCACCCCTAAATTCAATTAAACTTGTGAATTATAATTTAATTGAAAATATGAGTAGTACCTTGGGTAGAGGAAGAGATGAGTTCTTCTTTAAAGGGATTGTACCCAAACCGACTCGTGAATTCGGGTTTCCCAAAAGCCTCTCGAATGTCTTCGACATTGTTGAGCATCACCATCCTTGATTAAATAATGAATTAATTAATATAACGAGTTTATTTAATTGAAAAAATTACCATTGGGAGCCATTTTTAACGCCAATGATGGGGCCATAAGTTTCTTGAAGTTTGATTCCCAGCCGATGAAAATCACTCCCCATTTGCAATGCATTCCCAAATAGTGGAATTCCAGGTGGGCCTTCAATTTTTCGTAATGATTAATAATTAATATAATAATCAATATAATTATTATATTAACTTTTAATAACATCTAATTTAATTACCCGGTGGAAAATTGGCGGGTCTTTTTTTGGGTCGGAGGAGATAGACAAAGAAAATAATTATTAAAATTCCAATAAATAAAGTGGAGGCGTCCATATCGAACCTTGTTTGCAGTGAGTGGAAAAGTACCAACAATTTAAATTACAATTTAAATTAAAGGCCTTTTTAATTGTGAGTACACTTAAATAAAGGAACAAAGTGTGAGTGAGTTGGGTAATCTGTTTTTAATCGTTAGGTCATATCACAAGTCCGGCTGATAGACTGACCTTGACTATCTTCAAATAAAAATACAATCAAAATTTTGAAACGTCCCCCCAACACGAAACTTAACGTGGCTATAATTGACATAAACTTGATAAAAATAATTTATTTGTAAGAATGAAATAATTAAAATCACAAATTGTCTAAAAACTAAAAAAAGAATATATTTATTTTTCCACAAAAGTTTGGGTTTAGCTGCATGACTGAGAATGTAAACAAAAATGTTTTATGGTTGAAATTCATTGGGCCCCATCTCCATTTTCTTGTCCCCGCCCCCGCCCTTCCCTTGACCCTCCTTGACTTGCGCTTTAATTTGATGAATGACCCACAAAGTGAAACTGTACATGACACCAATGACCAAGACATGGGGAATTGCATAGGCAGCCTCATGGCCAGTACACGCCACCAAGAGGCTAACAATGAAACTAATGAGGGCAAACAATATCCAAATGTTGAGGTGGTACATTGACCCCTAAAATTAATTACCATTTAAATTCTTCATTTCACAAAGTTAATTAAAAATTCCGGACTTTAAGTACCTCATTGACCCCTTTGAGTAGAAACAAGCCCATGACAATCCCCAAAAGACAAACCGTCAAAAATATTGTCATGACCAAGACGGACTCGAGTGACACTACAATTTAAGCACAATTGAAATTAATTAACTTGTACAACTAAGTTTGTAAAATAAATTACCTGTTGTATTTGTAATGATCACTTTAGTCCCAAATTTTTCTATTTTGGATGGGCTGGCCATGGCCACTACGACAGGGGTGACCAATGAGAATGACCAGACGAGGATACTTATCGAATTGAAAGACTGTTAAAATATTTAAAATTTTAATTGATTAATTAAAAAAAATGGTTATAAAATACTCACAATTTGAACCCATGCAATTAATTTTCCCCACGTTTTTAATTGAAGACAAAAAATATCTGAATTGGGTTCCATTTTTAATTTAAGGGAGAATTAATTGTTGGATAAGATCAAAATAATTTTGGGTATAGAGGGGAGAGTGTGGATTGTTAAAATGTAACACAAGATTGAGATTGGCCCGTATAATCATTCTACATTTTACTTTTAAAATAAATTTTGATTTGAGTTGAGACAAGTTAGACTGGTTGGAACAAGAGTCACGTGACAAGGACGTTCAAGATCTTGTGGACTCAATCCTCCTCTTGAGCTCTTCTCCTCTCTTACAATTCACAAGGCAAAGAATTGAGGAGCCAAAAAAAGTTGTTGATGGTTTTAAATATTTTTAACTAGTCAACTTACTTTTTGCTAACTATTGTCAACGTTTTGTTCCTCCATTTCAAATTGCCAATTATTGTACAGGAATAAAAGTCACTTTTAATTTTGAGTGGACGGAACTCAAAAGTGGAGGGGAGCTTTATATTCTCTTGATGTGCATCCCCTCAGTTGAACCTCCCCGCCAATTCGCGTTCGGGCCATTCTTTGTTTTATTGGTCTCTCCAAAAATTCCGTAATTAGTAGTCACAAATGAGAGAGAGGCAGGGGATGCGTAAAATTATTTGTTTTATGAATAGAGTTATAGCCCAGCACTGTGACGCCAACACCATTTTCTCTTAAAATTAACTTAACTGTAAAATCAACTAAATCCAACGAAATATTTTTGCGAATAATTCGAATAAATGTTCTTGAGGAACTTGAATGTAGATAGCATTTAATAACTCTTGGCTAAATTATAGTCCAAATCTAAATTGAACGTTACGTACAACGACCATGAAAAATATTTTAAAAGACAAAAAATTTTGACTGGTGTCACCACTAGAGATTCTGTCCCGGGATCCCGGGATCCCGAAAATCCCGGGATTGGGGCCATTTTTCAGTCTCGATAATCCCGGG
>JAQIVZ010001270.1:0-36645 GCA_034700945.1 Arrhopalites spinosus
CCCGTTTCCCATTTTGTGGGACCACCATGTGTCCAACAAGGGGTCGTTCTCCACTCATTCGAAGCGTAATGAAATGGGCAAGAATCTCCACCTAATTACAAGTTTCGTCAAGGGCCCTTTGACACCTTTTTGGCAGAGAAAAGGAGAAAATTGAGTGTCAAAGATAAGTTACATTCCAAGAAGATTTCTAGTTAGGTGGAACTTCTTGCCCATTTCATTACGATTCGAATGAGTGGAGAACAACCTCTTTTTTGGCACATAGTGGTCAAATAAAATGGGAAAAACGAGCCCTTTGCGGGGCCCCTTTTTTACTCACATTTCCATACAATCTAAATTGCATAGAGTACAAAAGAAAAAAAGAGGGTATCTCCCCCTTAACATACGTCTCTTAAGGTTGATTGTTGGTTTACAGTTGGCGTAAATGTGTGTTTGCGCAAATTTTTAATCGGTGTTTCTCATGGCAACACCGTTGAAAAATTTACCCAAACTCAAAATTACGCCAACTGTAAACCCACCTTTACCATATTTTACCTTAGAATTGGTTACTACTAGTTTATGACTCTTTACAAAAATAAGGCAAAATAGATTTTGGTAAACAATTCCATTAATTTAATTACAATGGTCACATCAAAGTGTTTACATTTTGTATTCCTTTTGATTATTGTTAATGACTCGTTAAGCAATTGACAGGTGTGGACCCGTTGTTGACACATACAAAAAACAAAGGTCTCGATTAAGACAATGACGCCATACGAAATATGGAAACCGAGCTCAATTTTGTCTCGATCTCGATTGTCATTTTGATTTCAATTAAAAGTTGAAACTATTTCTATTTGAAGTTTGACGAGACAAATTAATTTTGGTTTTGGACACTAATTGTTTTCCCTATAATCTGTATGTAACAAAATTAATGCTACTCAATAGAATAATTAATACTACTAATATTATTATTATACAGGAAAAAAAAGGGAATCAAAACAATGAAATCATTGTTCAAAATTAACTTTATTGTGCTACAAACAATTTTTTTAAAACAAAAATTGATTTTTTTTCCATTTTTGATGCTTTTTGAGTTTGAGGAAGACAGATTGATTTGAGCCTTCCCACGTAAAACGAATGAACAGAAATCTGTAGCGTTTATTCTCGGTTAATTTAGTCATCCCTCAATATGCGTAGGAAATTGCAGAGAATTAGTCAATTGTTTTCGCCAAAAATTTTGTACTAAGATGACTATAGTTATGGCGGTGACAGGAACATTTCATCTTTGACCATTCAACGACCCCACTCCCCCACAAAAATAAATAAACTCACTTTTGGCAAATTCAGACCATTTTTCCAATCGCGGACTCAATTCCGATTCAAAAAATTCAAATCATCAAGATGATTTTTCACTTGATAAACTTCATATGATGGGCAATTATGTTCCATTTTCAGTTGATGTTTTGGATAAAAAAAATGTTTTTTAAATTCGATTCTCAAATATTGTCTCAATCAATATGGGAGCATTAGCCTGTACAAAATGTAGCCATAAATGTTTACACAAAATTTATATAACTTTGTTTTCCTTCTTGTACACAATTTCACTGGGATTCTAATGAGTCTACAGTAGGCTATTATTTAGAGTGCACCTTAATTAAACAATATAAAATGTCAGTAATTGACCTCATTACCCTTTTGACTTCGGTATGGTACCCCACACATCCGAATTTATCTGCCATCTCCTCAATCAAATTTTTGACTTGGGTGTCCTTTGAGGCAATAGAGAATGCCTTCATGTAAAGAAAAGAAAAAACCACAAGTGGCAATAGCGGCAACAAATAAGTTAAAAATTCCCGCCAAATAATTAAAATGGAAAAAATTAATGGCGAATGAAATACCAGTGATAGAATAAACAAATAAAATTTTGGTACGATTAATTGGAAAAGGATGCAATGGATGAAGCCGTCAACTAAGAGAATTTATTTTGTCCCACCTACAACCTTAATACATTGTACAACAAAGAGAAAATTTGGGACAAGTACAGAAGGGGAATTAAATGTATTCAACTTGTTTAAGTGGGTTATATTAATCCTGCATCCTTGGCCATGTCATAAAAAATGGACGTTTTATTATTTAGCAAATTCTCAGGAGAGTCAAATTCCCGGATTTCCCCATTGTCGAGCACCAGCACTCTAAAATTATTATTTAATTCGTAATATTTTTAATTGGTTGTTAAATAGTAATTGAGGCCCTACCTTGTTGAGTCCATAATGGTATTTAAACGATGGGCAATGGTGATGACCGTCGAGTCTTTAAATTCTTGCCGAATTGTTTGTTGAATCAAGTCATCCGTCTCCAAATCCTACCATTAATTGGAATTGCAATTAAATTACAAAAAAATAAATAAACTGGCCTTTTGGAAGACTTACAACAGCCGCTGTAGCTTCATCCAAGACGAGCAATTTAGTTCTTCGGAGAAGAGCTCTCGCGAGACACACCAACTGCCGTTGTCCCACACTACAAATAATCAAATTTGTACATGTTTTACCATTTTTAAAAACTAAATTTACCTCAAGTTGTCTCCCCCTTCTGAAATTTCATGTTGGAGCCCTGCTGCCAGTCCCTTGGCGTACACTTTGAGATGAGCCAACTCGAGAGCCCGCCTTAATTTAAATAGTACTAGCCATTATATTCAGAATGACCACCTGACTTAGTATAATAATTACCAAATGACTTCGTCCGTATATTTGTTAAAGGGGTCAAGATTCACCCGCAGAGTTCCAGAAAAGAGAACAGGATCCTGCGCGGGAGTTTAAAAATATTTTAACGTGAATACCATCAAATTTTTAATGAAAAAATGTACCTGGGGGATGATGGTTAGTCTTCCCCGAATATCGTGCAGCCCAAGTTTGGCAATGTTCTGCCCGTCAATTGAAATAGAACCCTTGGCTGCTTCAACTATCCGGAAGAGAGCCAAAGTGAGGGATGACTTACCCGCCCCTGTCCGTCCAACAATTCCAATCTAATGACCCCAATAAATGTTACAGTTTGGAAAATTATGTCATGTAAAATGTCCCACCTTTTCACCGCCTTGAATTGTACACGTCACATTTCTCAACACCAAATCCAGACCTTCACGATAACGAGTTTGATACCCGGAGAATTCAACAATTCCTTCTTCCGGCCAAGACTTTGGTGGCTTCCTCGCGGGAATTTCCCACTCAGCCTCTTGTGGGCAGTCAACGTATTCTTGTAAACGTTCAACAGCCACAATATTAGTCTCCACGTCTATGAAGATGAGACTGGATTTAGCAAGTTTACAAATTAAGATAATTGATTGGCTCTAACCTGAGGTCCAACGGACGAGCATGTTGAGAGCAATTGTGATTTGTAGCGCGTAGGAGACACTCAACCCCACAATCCCTGGATTGAGCGTATCTTTACCAAGAACGGCAAAAAGGGCGGCAAAAAATATCACCGTGTTTCCAACTGTTTCCAATCGTACAGCCAGCCATCTGTGGGTACAAATTGTAAACCAGTTGGAAAAATTATTTAAATTAAAAAAAGTCACCTGTTGGAAACAATGGCGGGGAAGTAAGACTCTTGATTGTGGTCCACCTTGGCTTCTGATTCCAAAATAAATCTTTCTTGCTCTCCGTAAGCTCGAATTGTGGGGGCGCCACTGATTGTTTCTAGAGTATTTTTGTGATTAAATTAAATCCATATTTACGGCCATAAAATGTGGCTACCTGAAAAGTGGGAATAAATTGGAGATCGAGTCACTGACTCGAGCCGTTTCAATTGCCTTGAGGTCGCAACGTAAAATCTCTGTAAAGGATATTGACCGGGTCAATTTGTGGGGCCAATTCGACCCCATTTTTAAAGTATTGGAAATTGGAGAGTTGAAGCTGTCATACCTGAACAAAGTAGTACAAAATTCCCACAGGAATGATGACGACAGTAAAAATGGGGGTACTGTAGGCAATTATGAAAATTGTGGCCACAACTTGGAAAAATGTGTTCAACCATAGCCGAACTATTTGCCAAAACAAAAATAAATATTTAAACAATTTTTTTTCAATATTTCAATAGACAAACCATTTAATGGAAGTGAGTTGTCGGCAGTGTCGACATCCTTGGCAAATCTATTGACAATTCGTCCTATAAAACAAGTTTAAAATTAAAAGGCCAATTTAATCATTCTTTGATTGCAAATGGCTGGTATTTAAGTAATTCCTATTTTTCTAATTATCTTAAAAGGTGCTATATTCCCTCATCGTGATTGTTATAATGGCTGGTACTTACCAACGGGAGTGGTATCAAACTAAAATATAAAACCACAATTTATTTGCAAAAACGGCGCTCAATTTAAAACTCTATTGACTCACTACAGAATTGTATGAATGACTTACAAACCACATGGGAGCACGCAAAATACTCCGGAGCATGACAGCATGGAACCGCGCGGAGGACTTGAGGGTGCCTAAGGTTAGAATGAGAGTTCCCGCAAAGACGGCTACAGCCTGTAAAAATCCGAGGACACCATACACAGCCAGATACATATCTCTTTTGTCAGTGTCAATGGTCCCATTGACCACAGGCTCATTACTCCAAGCGGACAACCACATGTTAGATCCCACACTAAAACCTACACCAGAAAATTAACAAGTCACGTGGTTTGTTCATGCCATCATTGTAATGTCACCTTGAAATAACAAGTAGAGCAGTGCTGTGCTTATTGTCATGGGCCACCCTGCAGCTCTAAAATAGTCTAGGTAAACCGACAATTTTACGCTGTCCGTCTCCGTTTTCTCCGTCTCAATGAGCGCAGACTTGCCCTTTTCTGCTGGCCCACGGCCATCCCCACCACCCTGCAAAAACATAACCAGTCATAATTTAAAGTCTCGTTACACAAATTTAAACAATTTATGTACCCTCGAGGCTGCTGACAATTTTCTGTGGTGACCACTGAGGTCAGTGATGGTACCGCCATCCTCCGAGACGTTGCCATCCTCCCGTCGTTTACTGGCCTTGGTCTTCCGGGATCGGATTTGATCAAGATTGCCCACAACGCCCTCAATGTCTTTGAGAATGTTGGGATCCTCCAGGTCAATGTCGAGATCTTCTTGTGTGAGATGTAGGTGCAGGAATTCAGCAAAGGCCCCTTTTTTGTCCAGTAATTGTTGATAAGTACCACACTCACTGATCTCTCCATCCTTCATCACTACACCACACCACATTAATTAATTTTTTGCCCTCATTCTCCCACATTTGTAAAATTTACCGATAATTTCGTCTACTTGGGGCAAAAAAGCAAGGCCGTGCGTGACCAAAACTCGCGTTTTCTTCTGCAGAAGTCCCCGTGGACCCAGGACCCTGTGTTAGTTAATCATTGAAATTTTTGTGACAATATAAAATAAATGACAAAAATTGTACCGATCAAACATGTGCTTCCCCACGTGAGAGTCCACAGCACTTAAGGGACTGAAATCAAATGGGAAGTTTTAGCATCACCAGCCTTGTTCACAAATGTAAAACAATGGACCGAAATTTAACTTACTCGTCCAGCAAATACACATCAGCGTTGTTGTACGTCGCTCGGGCCACAGAAATTCTTTGCTTTTGACCCCCTATTGAATCATTAAAACATGGGTTTGGTAAAAAATTGTTTAATTTTTCTAATGGCGGGATTTTGTAAAATAATTTGGTGAACCTGAAAGATTAATTCCCTTCTCCCCTATTTCAGTCTCATCCCTTCCTGGTAAAATGTCAAAATCGGGTTCCAAGGCACAGGCCTTAATTATTTTATTGTATTTGACGGAGTCGTAGGGTCGGCCTGCACAATAGATTTTGGTTCATTGTAATTTGACCTCTCATGACCAAATGGATAGAGTTAGGAGTTCATACCAAAAAGAATATTATTTCGAACAGTTGCATTCTGAATCCAAGCTTGTTGAGCCACGTACCCAACTGACCCCTTAGAGTTGACCCGACCACTCAATTTTTGCAGTTCACCCAACATGGCTGACAACAAGGATGACTTGCCACTTCCCACGGCGCCCACGACGGCGATGAGAGAACCCTCCTTGACCCTCAAATTAATGTTCCGAAGCTTTTAATAAAAAAATTAATTAATGACAAATTGTCATTGACCAAAAAAGTCTGAAAAAGTGTTTAATTAACGTACAACGGTAGTTTCTACTTCCCACCCAAAGCTGGCATTGTCCATAACAATGGGGTCATCTAAAACATGAAATAAAATGATCCATGACCCAATTGGAAAACTAAATTTTGAACTTACTCTCAGACTCATCATGGGAAAGGGCATCTGGGGAAAGTTCTTCGGTGTTCATGTACCGATTGAGTCGTCCTATACTCACCCCAGCCTATAAAATCCAATTTTTATGGTTACAACTAGCGCCATTTTCAAATAATTGTAACCAACCCACCTGGACACACATGATGATAACCATGGGGAGGATTGTGAGAGGGAACGTCATTATACTGAAATTGAATCATTTTAGTCACCTGCTAATTAATTTAATTAAAATATTTGGGGGGAGTACTTGAAAAGGCTGAGGGAAACGAAGGCTTTTTGAGGGTCCAGCACGTTCCGCTCGTCAATGAGAACGTACGTGGCAAAAGTAAAGACAGCGACAAGAAATGGGGCACATGTCCACAAAAAGTTTGTGATGGCATTCAGGTACGCTAAATAAAATCAATTAATCATTTATAACCATAAGTTGGGATACAAAACATTCATGAAAGATTCCAGCTGACCTGTTGACCTCAATGTTTTCATCTCCAACTCCCTGATGGCCATAACCTGCGAGGTGACAAAAATTTAGAAACTGACCTATAATAATTATAGGCCCATAATTATTATGGGCCGTCGGGAACTCACTTGCTCTTCAAAAGATGGCTCCCAGGCGTACAACTATTCAAAAGAAAGACAAAATGAATAAAAACCTCCAATTCAAAAGAGTTTTGCAAAATTTGTGAGTTGTGGGGCTCACTTTGAGAACTTTGACCCCTGATAAAATTTCATTCATCATTTTGACCCTTTGATCCTTATTTTTCATTTGAGTTAGTTGTAACTTTCTAATAAAAATTATGGAAAGTTCAATTAAATAATTGGTGCCAATTTCCTGTACTTTCAAATTTACCTGATTTTGGACGCAATGACACTGTTAATGGGAATCATGAGGATCTAAAAATTACATTAATTAAAATTAAATTAATAAAATTGCAATTCAGTAAGTGGACAATTAAATACAAACCATGACAGCAAGTCCACTGAAGACGCTGGCGCCAAGTTCGGCATACAAAAAGTACACGGCAATGGCAATTTGAAAGGGGGCGGACCAGCCATAATTAACTATTTTACATGCCAAAGATTAAATTAAATATGTCAGATTGAATATAATTAAATTTACCAAAAGCAATGGCATCCATTAGTCTCTGTACATCCACGCTCATCAGGTTGACTGCAATTTAAAGGCGTTTATAATTCATGTAGTCAAAACGTTTAAAATTAATTACTTAACCTACCAATCTCTCCCACTGTTGATTCCTTTTTGGCGGCATTTGAGACAAGAAGTGCCTTTCGGTAGATGGCGCTCACGAGAGCTGTCTTTACCCGCATGCCCGACAAGTACATTCGATGAGAGTACTGGGCCATGAAGAGAGTTTGAAAGAAGGCGCTCACAAAGAGAAGAACAGCTAGAAAAACATTTTGGGTCATTAATTTTGAACTTGAGGCGCCAAGACAATTTGAGTTACCATATAAAATGCCCTTCCATAAATAAGCATTGGGATCATTGACAAAATCAATGAGAAGGCTGAGAACTTGGGGATTGACAAAGGCAAGGACATCTGGAATTATTTTTAGAGACGCGCCAAATACAAAAGTTCCACCAAAAGCTGACATGAGGGCGGGGACCACACTTTTGACAGTCTTGGCACTCGTGTCCACTTTTTTGAATTCAATCGAATTAGGTGACGGTGCAAACGAGACTTTGCCTTCGCCAACTTTTCTATTGAAACATGAAGCGGAAAAATTTGAAAACAAGTTCAAAAAAAAAAATTTAAGCTGTATTTAAAATTACGTGGTTGATTTCACTGGGTCAAGGTTTTGAGCCCAATATTGATCAAAAATTGGAACAATGGCTCGTGAAGTGTCGTCCACATTGAGGCTCCAAATGTCCGAGTACTCGAGTGGTTTCCGGTACCTAAAAGTGTCCACTCATGTAACTAAAAATGTGACCACAGACCACATGGTTCAATTTAAAAAAATGGGCGTACCCTTTCCACGCAAGTCCATCAAACCACGAGTAGAGAAGGCGGTTTAAGTAGGAGGAGCTATACTCTGGACATGGTCTCTGGAAATGACATGAAAGAATTTAAATTCTCCTCAATGGACCTCCATGAAAATTAATCCTACTTGTTTTAAATTGGGCATCTGTTCAAAGTCGGGTCGCATGTCAGCCCAACAGTTGAGTAAAAAATTGCCACAAATGAGGGGGTAGTGTATCAAATGAGTTACAGTTCCAAACGTCCCCTCCAAATTTCTCTGCATGAAATACAAAGTTACCCTTCAAATTTTCATCATCATTGCATAAGAAATGACCGCCATTTTTGAACTTACTGTATGCACCCCCATTATTTGTGTACGGAAGGTAAACGTTTCACAGAGGACGAGGAGGAACCAAAAAATGAATTGAACGCCCGAGGACTGAACCCCACGCCGTCTCGAAAAATGGACAAGAGCCAAATATTCAGCCTACACAAAAATATTGCCAAGTTTGAATTAATTTTAAAATAAATAACTTTTAAATTGTACATAAGTCGCCAGTTTAATAATGGGCGTGTAGATGGCCACAGGAAACGTCATGATCCCATTCCCTTGACGAGTAACAGCCAACCCCAATTGGTACGCCTCTAGAATGATGAGAAGAATAGTAATGGCGGACTTTGTCAAGTTGAGGGGACTCCAGGGAATGGACCGGGCCCGGGAGGTCATCGAGTAATAAATGTCCACTAGGGTAAAGAGCCATAGAAAACCGCAGGGAATCCACACGAAAACAGTTTGCTCAAAACATGGAGTAAAATCCGGATTCTCTGAGTACCACGTCAAATTGACGTCCTACATAATTCATGAAAGCCCTCATTTACATTTCCTAACCTCAACCAAAAATGGAAAAATTTTTTTGGAGATTTTTGGAGAGACTCACCCAAAAAGTGGACCCACAAAAATTGTCCATTTTGATGTAACCCTCAAAGGGCTAAATTGACCAAGGAATGTGGAGACAGAGCTGAAATTGAATAAAATGTTAGAGTCGGATTATTTAAATAAACGGGCCACGTTACTCTCAAGGGGTGGTGCACTCAAAGGAGAGCAAAAATAATACAACATTGATGAATGTAACAATAAGTGAGTGTGGATGGAGATGGAGATGGAGAGAAAAGTGGAGCAGAATGTGTGGAGAATTTATTAAAATGTTCCTACTTGTACAAACAATTGGAGAAGATAAGATATCTAAAAATAACAATCCAAAAAGTAACATTTTTTCCACTTGTTCCCTCCATCTATCCCCATGCTTATACAATTAATTTTTTTATCTTCTCGTCACGAGACCCTTGAGATTGTTGACCACAACTTGTGGTCCACAAGCCCAATCTCTATGCAAAGTTTATTCTTCCCTATTTCTATTTTCTCAGGATTGACTCACCCTCTTGATTTTGAGACACTTGACAAATATGGGGCGCCAACATTTATAAATTCATTTTTGTGCGAACAGAAACTAGAGATAATTTAATGCCGATTTTTATTTATGACTGGGGCCAAGCAGAGCAGCTGACAATAAAAAACATTGGAATTAAAATGGAATTTTTCACCACCCCCACGTCACGTCACATTTTTGTATGGAGTTGTGTGTGGCGAGTGTGGAGTTGTGGGGAAATAAATGAACGTTTGGCCACCGTCTTGGGAGAATTTTGTAGACTGGTCCAAGATGATGACACAGCCAAGGCCATACTAAATGCCGCTGGCCAGGTTATATGCTTTGATGTTTTCCTTATCTTTTTTCATTCAATTTTTTTTTTCATTTCCTTCAATCATGTCTACATTTAATTCTAGACGAGATGGACGAAGGAATGAAAACAACATTTATCTTTCTTACGCACAAGCGACAGGGAGTGGGTCTGTAGTATAAAAACAATTCGCCATCTTTCCCGCCGTCATTTTAAAGACTGATATTTAATTTAATTAAACCAGAATCAATGGAGCAGCGAGGAAAATACTTAATACAAAATAAAGTGCAAAACTTTGTACTGGAAATAAATTAAAATGATAAATTGACTAAAATTGAGGTGAAATTTACAGTCGATCTCTTTGACTAAATTTTTTCCACTTGGCTGCCTCTGGCAACTCCCCCTCAAATTCGGAACCCTTTGCAAGAATATTCCGAATCTCATGGATGGGCATTTTTATCAATTCCTCCGCACTTAACCAGGACGCGGGTGCCAACGGGTAATTTTGTTTGGAGTGCATCCATGACTCCAAAGAGGGCATGGGATTCCCCAAAATCATTTGGATTTCGTTTTTGATCACCCTACAAAAATTGTCCAGTGGCTACATCAAAAAAAAACAATAATTTCCTTTCATTTTCTCGTATTGCCGGTAAATTCAAGAAAACATACAAGATCGTTGTCATCATAACCAAAAGGATTCTCAATTTCACGGCCAATGGCCATAATCCCCAAAAAAGCAAAGGACGCCATTGTCACGGCGGGAATCACAAACCAATTCAAATTCCCCACCAATTGATAGGGCAGGGCCAATAAAAATAAATAGACAGCCTGGTGTAGATGCACCCCATAGGCCAATGGAATGGGTGTCCGTAAAATCCTCTCAAAATGGGTCATGCAATCCACGAGGGTCATGAGAGCTACAAAAAAAACAGTCCCCATAGAATGGGACCCTTGACCTTGAAATTAAGTTGCTTACACTTACAGTCAAACATAAAGTAAATGCAGGACCCATCCGCCATATTTTTTGCAATGACTTGATTAATGTAGGAATAAATGTAGAAAGATATTTCAATGGGAATATTTGTCGCGCATGGTTCATAGATGGAACTAAAACTGTAGCCCCGTGATCTCTGGCCACTGCGTGATGCCCTCCGATCCCTTGGAAAATCGGGACAGGCATTGACGATTGGGCATCCATTTTGAATCCCGCTGGGTTTTTTGGTAAACTTTCTGAAGGGATGGAGGTGACCGATGAGACCCTTGAGGTCGGGTTCTTCGTACGAGTATTCTTCCCTTAAATAATTTTTCGTTGCATAGGCAAAGGCGACTAATAAATTGATGGCTGACGTTTTTTCAAGGACCGTCTGTACATTTTCCACGCTGTCCTCCTCACCTTCGTCCACCCCCACCCAAATGAGCCGGGTCAGATGACGAATTTGAGTCTCCGCCTTTGAGAACAGACACCGACCCTCCCAGTACCTGCCCAACAACATTGTGAACAAATCATTTACATGATGGCGGCAAATTCAAAAACCATACCTCGCGTAGGCTGTATTCGTCCTGCACAAAAGGCTTCTTAATGACTCGGCTCTCTTTCGAAAGACCGAGTCGATCGATTTTGGTTTGGGAAAGAGTCAAAAAAAGAGTGGAAAGTCCCTCAACCATAAAAACATGGCAGTCGCATGAGAATGAACTCTTTTTCCTATTTAACGCTTATTTAGTCGGAATAATTAAATGGGCGTTAAACAGGGATTAGAGTTGTCTCACATAAAATTATCGACTGTATTGAATGAGTTGGCTACTCTTTTTGAACTAGATCCCAAAAAACTCGACAGGGGGCTCGACGTGAGTCATTAAGAAGCCTAAAACCTAAAAACGAGGAGTAATCCCGTCACAACTCCCAGAACGGGAATGAGCGTGAGAGGGAAGGTCATGTGAAGACCAGGAACGTAGTTGTGAAGAGAGGCGACGACGGTGGTGTAGAGGGCCATCAAAAGGACTTGGAGCCAAATGTGGCGTATCACTGTCCCCTTGACCCGGAATACAAAGGGCAGTGCCCAATTCCCAGCCATTTTCAGTCTGGCTTCAATTTGGCAAGTTGAGAGTGACTGGCATTGAAATTGGGGGTTCCATGAGAGGGCCGTGATGGTGATGGAATTGCGTGACAATACCAAGTTAATTAAGGCAATTATTTTCATCCACAATAGTCTCGAAGGTCGGTTAACTTTTCTATATTTGGAATACATCACCACTGTGACTCAGGTCTCTTTAGCCAAGGTGAGGATTTTGTTTGTTCAGCCATTTTGTGGTGGCAAAGTATTTTTTGAAAGTGTGTTCGACGGAAATGTGGACAATGGGAACCACCGGATGTGTCTACTTTCAAGTTTTATTTTTAAAATAATTCCCCTCCAAACAATCCCCCACCTACTTTTTCCTCATTTTCATTTGGCCAACATGGCTAGGATGGGAAGGAGGGGTTTGTGTACTCAGCTGAAGCCTTCCAACTCCAACCAAAGCCAATTTAAATTTCGTTGATTGCCAATTATCATACAAATGGCACATTAGCCCAACCAGAATCCCAATATTTTTCATTTTATTACAGTAATTAATAATTAAATTAGCCAACATGATCCCCAAATCCAACTCCAGTCACGAAAGGGAGACGGCCATGTCACTTTTATTTCGTGTACGCGGGACGGTAATTTTGAAAATATGGCCCCACATTCTCCTCCTCACAGGCTACACAATTGTAATTGTAGGTCTGCACAATTATGTAATCCCAATTAAGTTTCCCATTGCCCTCATCTTTGTCCTCGGATTGGTTACTGGCATGCTCCTCGTTTTTCGAACTACCACGGCCTATGACAGGTACAGTCAATCTTGATTATTTTGAAAAGAGCGGGATATAAATTATTTGAATTTTCAAGGTATTGGGAAGGCCGTTGTTTATTCTCCAAGTTGGAGAGTCACAGTCGATCCATCACACGCTCCATCTGGAGTGGAGTGAGTGCAGTTGATGAGAATGGAGAGCAGGAAGTTAAAACTTTAATTGAAAAGTTAACAGCAATTAACTTACTCGTGGCTTTTGCCTACGCCACTAAATATTATTTGAGAGAGGAGTTTTCTTATGAGGAGGAGGAGCTCAAGTACAAAATTAGTCATCTTCCCCGATTTCGGAAGCCCAAGTTTCCTACCCAGTTCTTTCATGGTGGGATGGGTGAGGGCAAATGTGGCCACGAGGAAAATAAAAAAGAGGCGGGAATATTTTGTGTACACCCTCCCCAAAAAGATGAATGTGGCGGGACAAATATCCCGATTGAAATTAGCTATTATCTTTTCTCGTACTTGAAGATGCTCCGGAAAAAGGGCCTCGCTCATGGGTCTTGTGTGGGCCTCATGTACTGGTGTAGGTATTTGGCATAGTTTTACCAATAATTTGAATTGAGCGGGGATTTTAAATTGTAGCTGTCAGTGTGCTCATCGAATGTCTCACAGGATTTGAAAGAATACTTCGGACCCCCATTCCAATTGCTTACAACGTTCATTTACAGCAGTGTGTGTGGTTGTACTTGTTGGCAGTGCCGTACCAGTTGGTTGGATTTTTAAATTGGCTCACTATTCCCGCCATGATTTTGGCATCCTTTGCCCTACTAGGAATCCTTGGAATTGGAAGGGAAATTGAGAACCCCTTTGGCTATGACGACAACGATCTCGTAATGTTTTTTTTTTATAAAAAAAATCATAAAATAGGTTGATGAAGGTGACTCAAATTATTTGTATTTTAAAATTCTAGCCACTGGATATAATTTGCAGAGTCATCCTGCGGGAAATTCAAATGATTGTGGGGAACCCCATGCCCAGTTTAGAATCATGGACTCTTTCCAAGGCTAATTTTCCTGTAGGCCCATCTTGTGGTCTCAGTGCTGAGGAATTGTTAGGAAAGCCATTGCACGAACTACGAAATTTGTTGGCCGACGCGGCCAGCGCTCAATATAATTTTCCATCTACTCAATGTAATTTAAAAACGGACATACTGTAGAATAATAAATTTAAATTTAAATTTATTTGTTAAAGTTTAGCACGTTAAATAATAAACGTCGCCATTTCTCCGGACTTTTTTTTTTGTTTTAGCTGAGTTAATAATTTTGCTGGTGTTTTCACTAAATGGATTATTTTATACCAAAATTATGATGAGCACCGATTTTGGTCTTGATTTTGTGGGTGGGAACTAAAGCATGTGATCGAGTGTCAAAACCGTCTAACGTAAAGTTGCGAATTCCAAAATGTGCCTCACACTTACAATTAGAGTTGAACAATTAAAATTTTGTCCACTGAACGGGATGTGTGTTCAAATACATTGCCAGACAATTTGTGAATCAAGACTGTGGCATTGTCCAGAATATTTAAGGGAGTCCTTGCCTTTCTCAAACTGTAATTTATAGAGACGGTCAAAGCACCCATCTATCAAATAAAATGATTTTAATTTTAAAAACCACCATTCGGGCGAGCGTCTATTACAATGCACAATGGTAGCCACATTTTTATGAAAAAGTGTACTCATTTTACAAGTCATGTTAACGGTGGAACATGAGGTCGCAACAATGAGTTGGTCAATGTGGTGACGAAATTTGAGTAGCCAAATGACCCACACTAGGTCACCAGAAAAGTTTTTCACGACCCGCCTCCATACAGGCCAATTTCCAAGTCGAGAGAAAAAGGATTTTTTAGCTGTCCCAATTTTATTTTTGACGTCATTTATTTTCACATTTTGTGGGGGGATTTGAGTTGGAACAAAATCCATGTTTTTGTCCAGGACTATGCAAAATAAATGGTCACCATGAGATGACAAACCTGACAATTTGTAAAGTCAGCACAAGGCCTTTATTGCCTCAAAATGGTCAACACTGAAAAATATATTTTACTAACTTAATTTATTTTGGTATTTTCCCTTTCTAAAAATAAATGTTTACTTGATTGTTTTCCAATTGGATCCCGTAGTAGATCATGTAAATAATTTTATGATAGAGGCAAGAGAGACAGATTAATTAGTAAAAATCGTCAAGTAATTTTCAATGGAAAAAACGTTCAAGTGAGGAGACACAAGAGAATTTTGTCAGTGTTTTTTGTGGCCATTTGGGGATTAAAAAATGGCCAAACCTGTCCTCACCCCAGACCAGACGCTACATAAAATTGGGACTTGTTCATATGAAACAGGTCCACCTTGAAACGCCGTTTGTTGTTGTACTACATGAATTTTGTGTTGTGTAATGAACGAGAGGGCTCAAAATTTGCCATGTGGAATCCAACGAGGACCACTTCCCCCTTTGTGAGTCAGCCCATGAAGCTCTCCATCTCAAATGATTCCATATTCTGCCCCAGCCACGCAATATTTCTGAGGCCGTCCAGTCCACTCCTCATTTTTCTTTGCTCTTTCATCTCTCGAATTATTGTAAAAATCGTTTCAAAATAATCAAAAATGGCAGGGATTTGAATTATTCAATAATGTGAATGGACTAAGATGGCAATTAGTGAAAAAGACGGGCTCTATGGCTGGGTCGTGGTGCTTGCCTCTTTTTTCATTCAATTTATTGGTAAACTCTCATTTTGTATTAATTAATTTAATTGGACATTTAATTTAACAATTTAAAATGAACCATTTCAGGTCTCGGTATCAATTTCACATTTGGGCTCTTTTACGCGGAAATTTCAAAAGAATTCCCTGAAATTGGAAAACGAGGGGTGGCATGGATTCCCGCCATCATGGGGGCTTCCGCCCATGCTATGGGTAAATTGCAAAACGTTTCAAAAAATATTTCACTTAACCATGACCGTTGACCTTGATTCTATTTTGTGTAGGGCCAATTGCGAGTATTCTAGTGCACAAATTGGGTCATCGAACCGTCTCCCTAATGGGGAGCATCCTTGCTTGTGCGGGATTTAGTTTGAGTTATTTTGCCCAAAACCCCGTGGACCTTTATTTTACCATTGGAGTCTGCGCAGGTAACCATTTGCAGTCCCCACCATGTGCCCACCTCAATTTAAAATAATTTGAATGCAGGAATTGGAGTGGGGCTCATGTACCTTCCCGCCGTCGTCATTTTGGCAAAATATTTTGACACCAAATTGGCTTCAGCCGCTTGCATTGCGTCTGCTGGTTCTGGGACGGGCACTTTTTGTTTGGGATGGATTCTGACATTATTAGTAAGTTTAATTGGAACTGGAAATTAAAAATTAAAATTAATTGAAATTATTTTAGTTAGGAGTGGTCACGTGGAGGGAGGCGCTCGTAATTTGTGGGGGGCTATTTCTCATTACAATTCCCTTGGGGTTGCTCTACATTCAATATCAAGTTAGAAAAGGGGGAATGGACGGAGGTCAAGAGGTCGAGGAGGCCATGGACCCATGGGTTGAGAGTGAGCTATTTTTGGCGCCAATTCCAAGGAAAAGTTGTCTTCATTCAGTCCACTTGAATTTGTTCAAAAGTCCCCTCTTCCTCTTGTTTGCCAGTGCAGAATTCCTTACCAGCTATGGCTACAACATTCCCCATGTGTACTTACCCGTGAGTCCCTGCACCACTTCCATTTTGAAAACCGAACGAATTATTATTATCTTCATTTTTAAATTGCAGGAGATTGAGCAGAAATTGAGCAACTCACCGGAAGTGACGCTCCTCGCTTTCATTGCATTTCCAATGGTCCTCACTCGACTAAGTTTGGGCTACTTCAGTCGACAAAAATGGTTAAACCGCCATCTTCTTTACACGTGCTCCCTCGGGGTGGCGGGAATTGGTACAAAAAATATTTCCCACAGTAATTTTGAAAAAGTCAAATTTTGAAAATTGTGAAATTGTAGCCACAGTGATAAGTCCACACCTTGAGTCTGTAGGACTTCTTCGACTGTACTGTGCCATCTATGGTTCCTGTATGGGAATTTATATAGGACTAAAGTCTGCCATTTTGGTGGATCTTTTGGGAGAGACAAAACTCACGGACGCCTTTGGTTTCATGCTTCTAGTCCAGTCCACGGGAATGCTGTTTGGCGCTCCAATTGCTGGTAATTGACTAGTAGCGCCAAGTTTAATTTTAGAAATTTCAAACAGAATTTTTAAATTGCAGGATATCTTTACGATACTTTTGGGACGTACCTCGGCGGGTTTTATTTTGCGGGGACCGTTTTTTTTCTCAGTTCAGTTTTGGTGGGTTTCATTCCTCTGACGAGACGGGCAATGGAGATGAAAGAGGGCAAGTTTGACATAAAAAGCCGAATTCTGGGGAGTGCTAATCCATTTGGATATTCTACTTTCGACCCGAGTAAATAGTGTACCCGAAAGATGGCTCCAGAGTTAAACTCCATTTTGTGTACATTTGATTGTGCTCCGTTTTGTAAAAAATGGCGACTGGTGTGAAAACAATTATAGATATTAGGAATGGAACTGAAATGGCCCTGTCGTGGGCGTGGGATGTAAAAATATAGTTGGTGTCATTATTATCTACTTATTCAAAATTCTGAACATTTAGGACTCTTATGGGCACCACTTGTTCACCTGGTTTCAAAATATGCCACTGCCAACATGTAAATGTACTTTAACTAACAGAATCCACAGTTTAATTATACAATAAAAATATTTTATGGTTAAAACCCTCCACTCTCACTTTTCATGTGTTGTTTTATTTTACTGCAAGTCAAATGACAATCAAGTGATCCATCGATCAGTTTACAAAAAAGTGGAGCATCCCTTTTTAATTGTACAAAGAAATTAATTAATTACCAAGTTAATTGTAATCAGATCCATCCACAGATGCCGCCATGAAAGTCCAAGGTTTGTGATTTTATGCCTTGCGAACCCTCACACCAAAAAAAATGATTTGACTCTATCTCATAATTTAGGCGTCAATTGATTGAACGGGGATTGAGACTAGAAATTGTTTAGTAAAAACTTGTTTGTCGAAATTGAGGGGAATAAAGTAATTTTGCCATTTATTAAAATGTCCCAACTTTGCATGTGCCATGGTCACCAGGAACGGAATTAAATTTTTTGCACCTCAAATGCAAAATGTGTGGGCCACTTCCTTCATCCTGGTCCCGTGAATTGGCCCCATCACAATATTTTTCACACGTCATAAAATGACTGTGGGTCACTCCATCATAAAATACTAATTTATTTATGACTACCCAACAATTCCAACGTGTTCACAAGGCGCCATTTGGACAAGTCATTTGTAATTATAAAAACAAACAAATTGAGATTCCACCCCAAAAAATTGAATTGGAGTCCATGGAGAATGTAGGAAGACGTTTAAAGTTTTTTTTATTTTCCTTTTTTAATGGACTACAGATAAAAGTTTGCAAAGTGGAGGCACGTGCAGGGTGTGAATCAATCACACAACGGGCGCACATGACGCTTGAAGGAGATCAAGTTCTGACCTTGAATCTTCCCATCTGACGCTGGCCATAGCCAACAAATTCTTTCCTATTCTTTCTCCTTACAAAAAAAATCGTTTTTGTGCGTGCCATGGGGCAATTCCTGTAAAGGCGGATGGAGCCCATTTTTATTTCCGTACGTGTCACACAATTTCCAGTCCATTGGCTCCACTGTCGGATCAGCATCTTCTCCATTCCCACTTCCCCACTTGCCATGACGCTATTCACGGACACTTTAATGGATCATGTCATCATTGTATTGTTCCTGGCCCTACCCGCCTCCCTGGGCCACGAGGATGGATTTGTGTACAAAAATTTAACCAAGTCCGAGTTTGTTCGAAATTTTAAGGAGCTTGATCTGGTCAATCAAAATGTATTGAAGGAGCGACTGGGGGATAGTTCTTGTCTTTTTAATAGTTCCATCACTAGATTTAATTTGACCACTGTAAGGCCTCCCTGCCATTCAATTAATTAAATTGGGTTTTAACTATTGTAATTAATTGTTCCTTTAATATAATTTGTACTCATTTTTATATTAGCCAGAAATATTAAAGAGCAATGGGATTGGAATGGAGACTCATTATGTGACGTCATCAGATGGGTACATTATCGAAATCCATCGCATTCCCAAACCCGGAAAACCCGTCATCTACCTTGTCCCTGGAATATTTCAATCGTCCCGGGATTTCCTCGTTGGTTGTCCAGGAAGGTCATTGGGTCAGTAACTATTAAATACATTTCAAAAAATGTCAATAATTTATTGTGACAATTATTTTTGTGAATCAGGAATCAAATTGGCCGATGCGGGCTACGATTTGTGGTTGGGAAACTTCCGCGGGAATGCGTACGGGAGAAATCACACAAAACTTGTGGTGGACACGCAGAGTTTTTATGATTTTGCGTAAGTGAAGTGTCACAATTAATTTTAATTGGTGTTTATAATTGTGGATGAAAATTATGGAATTTAGGATCGATGACATTGCAGCTTATGACATTCCAGCGGGGATAGACTACATTTTAAATAATACCGGGCAACCTAAATTGTCGTACATTGGGTACTCGATGGGGAGTACAGTCCTGTTGGGCCTTCTCTCTTCCCAGCCCCAATACAATGACAAGGTCCACCTAGCCATCATCATGGCCCCCGCCATTTATGTCAAAAGTGTCAAAAGCCCTCTTGGTGTTCTCATGGCTCGCTATCGCAATTTTTTTGATGTGAGCCCCATCTATTTTTTACCCTTTTTCTACTTTGAAATTAACCGCCGTGTTTGTGTGTCTCACAGCGTGTCATGACCAAGTATTGGAGGTCACAAGTAACCCCACCTAGACTGATGGCCTTTATTCAATCAATTGTACCCAAAATCTGTTTGAGAGAAGCCAGGGCCAATCGTTTTGGGGTGTGCTCCCTCATCCTGGGAATTGTTGACGGGCCGGATCCTCTTCAATTTAATTCGGTAAAAATTAAATTAAAATGGAAATCTGACATGGGGCGGAGCAAAAATTTTCAAAGTGTTGTTGTGGATAGGCCAACGCCCCTTTTCTTTTGGCGGGATTGCCCTCCACGACGTCAGCCCATGTGGTGAGCCAATTTCTACAATGGATTGGCACGGGAAGGTTTGCCAAATTTGATTTTGGCCCAATGAAAAATTCTTTAAAATATTTAAAAGAAGAGCCGCCAGTGTACAATTTGACCAATGTACGAGTGCCCATCATTAATTTTTGGGCTGAGAATGACTATTTTGTTGCCAAGAAGGTGAGTGTTCATTTAATTGACAATTTAGTGTACAGGTAAATTAATTTAATGAGTTTGCAGGATGTTTTCAAGGCAATGAAGATGCTGCCAAATGTGCTGGCCAATGTGCGAGTGAATTGGACAAAATGGAATCACATTGACTATTTGTATGCCAAAGACGCCGACATTTTAGTCTACGACTTTATTCTACATGCCCTTGGTCTCAGTTATGGCGGCGCCACTCAGGAGAATTTAATTGACCATTCCTAATTAATATTTACATAATTAACCCCCCCCCCCCCACTACCATATTTAAATTGATGTAACACTATAATTAATTATATCATAATAATTTATGTGACTACAATGATGAAGTACTAGACTATAAATGTATTTAAAATATTTGATTTTAAAATGACGCACTTTGAAACTTTTTATCATTATTTATAAACTAAGCTTCGCTTCCTAGATATAAATTACCTGTTGCCAAATTTGTCCCGTAATCAGAAAATCGCGACCCTCCAAGGTGGTCACCCTAATAATTGCCGAAGAAGGAGGAGAAGCGCCACAATTTTATCAGCACAAAAATGAATAAAAATTAAAGTTGAAGTCCTCTCCATAAAATTAAAATTCCCAACCTTGATGCCCGCCATTGAAATTGACCTCATTACCCTTTTGACCTCGGTTCTGTACCCCACACATCCGAATTTACCTGCCTTCTCCTCAATCAAATTCTTGACTTGAGTGACCTTTGAGGCAATAGAGAAAGCTTTCATGTAAATTATACAATAACAAGAGGTGGCACTAGCGGCAAGAAATAAGTTAAAAATTCCCGCCAAATAATTTAAATGAAAAAAAACAAATGGCGAATGAAACGCCAGTGACAGAGAGCGCAAGGCAGACAATTTTCAATCCGAAGATGATGAAGGAATGTTGGCAATTGAAGAGATGAATCAACAGCGACAATTTTTGTGTCTCCCTTATGACCCCCCACAAATTCTCACGAGGCACCGCCTCCTTCTTTTTGGTGCTACATATCACAACTTGTCATTATTGGAGCTACATAAATTTTTCATGTGTTCTTAATTTTATTTAAATTGATTATAAATTAATTACCTTATAATCTTGAGGAGTTCAATTAATTTCTCTTGACTTTTGAGAAAAAAAGGAAGCTGACACGACACATTAAATATACTCCAAACGCACATGTGACTAACAAAATAAAATTCGACGGCCAGAAGGGACCAGAAGGTCGCGTGACTTTGTAGAAGTGGAGGAAGGCAAAAGTACAAAATTTGAGGTCTTGACCTGTCCAAACTGAACAATCCCATCAGTAAAACGGCACCTGCGTAGCAAACAAGAGGCAATACGAGTATTAAAAGTTCCTGTAAATTATATTTCCATAGAGGGCGTGTAAAATGAGCTCGTTTTGGTTTTGCTGGATTAATTCGGCGTGGCCGTATTTTCTGCCACTTTCTTGCTAGAAAGTGAACCAAATTTCGACCTAAAGATTTTCGATCATTTTGTTTTACGCCCAAAATTTTCATCCTCTGCGTCACTTCATCCCTAGAGTGAGTCTTTATAGAAATAAATTTAAACATTTTAAAACATTAATATTCAAAAATCAAAATTAATTTGAAATTATTTTCACTGTACCATTTCATTGTTGGTGAAGAACTCATTAAACATGATTTGATTCAAATGTGGCACCACAATAAATAAAGAATGAGCCGTGAAGACAGCATAAGAATTACCAATGCAGCAAATGAAATGAATAGAAAAATGATTCAAATTTAAATATTTCCCGGGGTCAACCCCAATTTGAATCAGACGGAGAGTGAGGTAGGCAGAATGGAGGATACAATAAAAATGGTACATGCGCCATCGCCAGTAACGCCATCCACTGGAAATTGCACAAATTCTTCCACTCTCAATGTCCACATATATTGGCAACACATTGAACCTGGAAAGGAGAGAAAGAGCGCGGAAGTTGAATTTACTTTCTTCTTTCGTCAACATTTTAAGGGTGGACCAAGGCAAGAGAGATGCAATTGGTTCCAAATTGAGGAGGCTCCTTTCAAAAGTTTTCAGTGATTATTTTTTCCGGGCTACTGGCACTGGCTATTTTTGTTTAGACTTGAGAATTTTGAAATCAATAACTTATTTGTAAAATGTTTCAAATGTTAGAAATTATTTTATGATTTTGGATTGTCACGTAAAGTTATTAGCGGTATACCAGACTTAATACAATTTTGTCGCAAGGTTTCAAAATGCTTGTAAAGTCAATTTTGTCGCTTCCTCAAAACACTTGCGACAAAATTTATTTTTAATTGACTTCTTTAGTGTAGAATTGAATAATTCGTCGAACTGATGCTAAACGAATGTAGGAAGTTTCCACAATGTCGATTTTAAAGTAATGAAGCCCTTTTACAAAAACTAAAAATATCCGTAGTCATTTTTAACTCTAAATATTTAATATTTTACTTCCCAAGCCAATAGCGGTTTATACAGCACTCTGAATTACATAATGAACTTTTTTTGTTTTGTAATGTTCTGCTAATGGAATTTTTTTAATAAAGTTTTAAAAAAATAAAATTATAAAAACTTTTTAAATGGAAAAAAAGCTAACAAAACTAGTTAAAAATTTTAGTTAGTTTCTTATATTTGCTTGTCAAGTAAAAATAAAAAAGATTTTAAAGTGGTTCCCATTTCACAATTTATTTTTCCCTTGCCGTCCATCATCTCTGTCAACATAATTGACGTGTAAGCGAATAGACTTTTACGGAAAGAAATTTTAAAATTCTTTTAATTCATTTTAAACAGACTTTTTTTATTTTACTTGTGAGTATTTTTTTTAAAAATATTTAAACCTTTTTTTGGCATACCTAGTTCTGTCATATGAGTGAAGACTGGCGTTTAATCTGAGCCAACCGTTTTTTGCTGATTCTCAAACGCCATTGGCTGACCCGCTGTGATCCCCCCTTGTATTTGACTGATAGCATAATTTTAATAAAGTTAAATAATTTAATTAGTACCTTCCCCGTATTTTTCTTGTGTATAAAAATCGTTGAAAGTACTTGTCAGAATTAAGATTTGTTTCGGTGGCCCAGCTCGCTGGCCGGTATTTTTTATATTTTACCGCTGCAGCTGTAAAGATAAAAATAAAACATCAGATTTTCTTGTACATGACTTAATTTTAAAATATCTTAGCCCTGTTTTCGTAAGCCCCAATGTGAACTACTCAAAAATCAAGGGAATATGATTAAATTACTCGACTAAATGCAAACTATACCCAGATTCAGGGTGACCACCTGGGGCAAGTCAAAATTAAAATGTATTTTAAATAAATCAATTATCCAACCGTCACGACAAATTTCACTTTTCGTTTCAGTACATTTATTTGTAATTATACGTGACAAGTTGTCATTGACAACCTATAAATTTAGATAACGCTTGTCTAAAAGCAAAACGACCTATGTTCTATACCTTAACCATAGCACATGTGTCATTTTGCTTTTACTTCACCGATTAGTTTCCCATCAGCAATCACCAACCATGAATTCATACGCATTCGAAATTAAATAAATCAACTTATTTAACAATTAAAGGAGTAGAGAAACAACAAATAAAAGACTGGGACATGCTTAAAATTTTGCAGTACACGACACACAATGGAAATAGACGGCATTATACGTGGCCTGTCACCCCTTCCCAGAACTATTTTCATAACAGCTCTAGCTAAAAATTGACAAAAAGCCAAAAGACTGAACAAAAGATTTCAATCAAGATTGCACAATTAAATTAAAGACGGCAGAAGCTCAAAATTTCAGCATTAAGATGTGAACAAAAAATTGAATTTGTTGGAAATAATTCGTATAATAATGGGGTTAATTTCAAATCGCTGGCTTGCTTGTAAAATCGGATATCTGCAAATTCTCTTAAATGCAAATCCGGCTAAGTAAATTTTTTGTTAAATGTAAAATCGGATATCTGCCAAAATGCTTAAAAGCAAATCCGGACAAGTGGGCTCATTTTTAAATGCAAAACTGGATAACTGCACAGCCGGATAAATACAGCCTCGCGTATGTGCTAACCAAAGAATCAGATATCCGATTTTGCATTTAACCAAAACTTCACTTAGCCGGTTTTGCATTTAAAAGAATTTGCAGATATCCGATTTTACAAGCAAGCCAGCAAAATGCAGCTACTAGCTAGCCTCGTTTTCATCTTGTTTACTTTTTGGTGACTGTGAAATCCACAGTGTGGACTTTGAAAGGAGGGCAAAGGACACCGGAAGGAGTCAAGGTTGATCCCAAGCATGAAACATTTGAGGTTCAATGACTTATCCATTTCAATTGGCATATTTGTCTTGTTGAGACAATTTTCCCATTGGGTGGAAGGGTCAGGTTCCCCAAGATGGGGATCGGGATCGACAAGGGAGGCACGAGAACAATTCAAAATGGAAATAACTTACACTTCTTCCGTCGAGAAGGTACAACGTGTCGCTGTGGCGGAGCAAAATATTTATCAACTTTTAAAAACTTGCGCCATTCTACGCAATTCCGCCGCATCCGAATTCGACTTGGAGAATAACACTAATACAACAAAACTTGAGGGAAGGAGCATAGGCAAAAACAGGACTGGGTCATGTTTGGAGTTTTGGACCAATTTGGAATTGCAAGTGATACTTGCCACTTTTTGTTGATATATTTTTAAATATTTTTAATTTGTAACAAAGTTTGTTTTTTGTTTTGACAAACTGCCCTGTTGCCAGGTTAATTAATATTTTCAGCAACTTAGAAAATTTTTCTCCAGATTTTGGGATCGGATCATCGTTTTTGACGAGCTCCAAAAACCTTCCAGGGCAACTAGCTACTTAGGACTTTGGATTAAAATGTTCACCTGGGTACAGAGAACACATGTGTAAAACGTCGGACTCATAAATTGGTGTACGCCCGTGTACGGATTGGTCAAAGTTCTCCCAAGCGTGCCCCAAAAGGGGTCCTGTCCTTTTGAATAAGACATTTTGTACCATGGAAAATAGTAGAAATTGGCACACGTCCCGCACAAAAATCCATACGCAGAATCCTCAAGGAATTTGTTGCAGGAAGTTGGAAATTTTTGTGCCGGAACGTGAACAAAATGTTCCTATGATCCTGGAGCTTCTTGTATAAAATATGGTCCAAATTTCTTGCAGCATGTTTTCTGCAGGATCCTGTACTAAACTCTCATACAGGTATTTTAGAATAGATTGAAGTGGGTTTGGACTAAACGGTTAGCGTGTTTTTTATCATTTAATTTTGAGCTATTCTTTTATTCAATATAATTTATTAGTAATTTCATGTCAGAAAGAGTTTTGTTTTTTGTAACTCCGGTAATACGTTATTGCCTGCTATCAAAATGTCCAATAAATAGGGAAGAGTCGGGTAAAAACTCAATTGAATCCGCATCACTCTCTATTTAAGGGATTATAGATAGATTATAGTATTATAGAAACTTGAAAGGCACAACTAAAGCCGACGTATCCCAACTTATGTTTTAATGACTTTGGCAGTAAAAAAATCAATACAAAAGTCCACTTGAAATTAATTTTTTTAAAAAATAATATTTTTGGCTTGAAATCCAGTCACATTAACTTTTTTGACCTATAGGTAGTATGCTGAAAGAAAACAACTTTTAGCTACAATAATTGTAGCTACACAGGCCAATTAGGTATCAGTTTTCAATATTTAATTGAAACTGTTCATACAATTTAAATATACAGAGGGCTAGTATAGTTTATTGAACGATCGTAAATGATCACTTTTCTTGACTTGTAGTCGGCCCAGAGCCCTGAAAATGGGCTCATTTCAAAGACTGGTCAATTATCTTCAAAACCTATTTGAAATCATGACTAAATGTCAACCCATACCAGGTTGAAAAAAATGTCATGAAAAACACTTTTCCAGCAGTTTCACCCCTCCTATCTCCCCACCCATGCAAGAAAAAAGATTTTGAAGTATATTTTCAGAATCCTCATTTTCTTTTGTACTAATATCCAAAATTTCAGATTTTTAGCTACAAAAATGACAGAAAAAATGACGAGAGAAGAAAATGAAAATTGGAGACAAAACACGAAAAAACTCGTTTCTCCACTTAAAACAATGTAAAAAAAGTTACCAAACACTTGCACACACTTTTTCTTGACTAAAAGGACTCCTGTCACTTAACTTGACCGTTTCTGGTCGAATAAAAATCAAAATATGACAAAAAATATTGTTCTTGTCGACTGGTCAAAGTTTTGGATTTTTTGAGTGACCCCTTGTGACCAAAAAAATTTTTTTTCAAACCTCCACAGCGCGAAAGATGGAGCATTTGGAAAACTTTTTTTCATGACATTTTTTTCAACCTGACATGGGTTGACATTTGGTCATGATTTCAAATAGGTTTTGAAGATAATTGACCAGTCTTTGAAATGAGCCCATTTTCAGGGCTCTGGGCCGACTACAAGTCAAGAAAAGTGACCATTTACGATCGTTCAATAAACTATACTAGCCCTCTGTACATCATGTATAATACATGTATAAATACAATTCAAAATATTCATGGGTGAAGAGAACTTCCCGAGGATGAGAAAATGATGTTTATTGTTCATGTAGACACCCTCATTAATATTTCAACCTTCTCGTAGTTGATTTTTACCCGCCTCTTCCCTACAAAATCATTTCTATCAAGTTTTACAACTCATAACGTCAGTTTGATAAGAGTTTGTCAAACTTTTCCATTAAATTAAAGTGTCCCTTTCCATTTTCAAGCTTTGACTGTCGTGGGTTTCAGATTCATTTGACATTCATTTTAAATAATCTTCTCTTACTTGTCCCTAAGTTTTCTCTATGTTCTTCTCAATTTGTAGAAAAACTGATCATTTTGAAAAAAACTTCATAAAAGTAAAAATTATTTTAAAAGTATTTTTTTAATTTCAACAAAAGAATATGCTTGAAAAAGTTTAAAAACTGAATTTAATTATGAATTTCTACTCTCCAATTCCCCTCTTTATTTTTTTCAATATGGCCGTCTTGAGCTCGTTGGAAGGAACAAAGGATTTCAAAATGGAGTTTGGGGTCAAGGAGGGAGGGGTCAATTTACAAAAAGAAATAATTTGCCACCTCCCCCTCGATTGGTTCGTCCTCGTTCTCGACGTCTCACTCCCAAAGGACGCCTACAAAGTGACCTCCCAACCAAAAGAACAAGCCACAGGGGACTTTAACGAAAAGGGGAAAATTGAGCAAGGATATCGAGAAGGGCGACCAGTAATAACTCGAAGCCGTCCTTTGAGTATAAAACAATATCGTAGGCCGGATCCCATGTTACTAGAAAATACTGTTGACAAGTTTTCACTGAAATATTTGAGGTGGTACATTTCAATTATTTTAGTCCCAACCCCTTTTCTCCCTCCTCAACTTGAGTCAAAAAACTCATCAATGAGACCTCAAGATATTGCAGAAAATGTCCTGGAACAAATGTATTATGACTCCATGATTTGTTTCGGTTGGGAGAGAATATTGGTCCAAAAATATAATTTCCCATTTCAAACAATTTTTGTGGGTCCTGAAAAAACTCTCAAAATTGACTCATTCCTTCAATCTCTGACCCAAAGTCTTCCTTGGAGTGTGCACAGGGATGAAGATCGCCCGGTATCTTTATTTCTTCAAAATAAATTAAATGACCCCACCACGCTGGAAAATAGGTACATTGACCAAGGGTGGTGGGTGAGTTTGGATGGGAGGAAGAGGCGGGATTTAATTCATTGTCCGGATTTAGCAGAGTCACCCTATCTAAAATTTCAAAAATGTGTTCAAACTAAAATTGGGCAACTACCTCCAGAGATTTTCAGATTTTACGATAAGAATTTCGAGTATTCCATGCGGCCAAACAAATGGGAAGGTCAGTCACCTTTCAAGAAGATGGTAAAAGGTCAAGTGTCCCTTCAAGTGGCAACCATTGGCTCCCTCTTGTCTACACTGAATGCCACAATTTATTTTACAAGTAAAAAGTCGGAATATTGGGGATGGGTAATAGAAACGGGTGTGTCTCTTTCGTCAAATTTTATTGAGTTTACCATGGAGCCAGGAGATACATTACGAAATCCATCATGGTTCATTACTTCAAAAATTCGCTTCAATTTTATTACGGCTGACTGGGTCAGGTCAATTCATCAATTTCAGTCCCCCTTTCAAATTTACACTCGATCCTTTGACGTCATTACATGGCTCATTTTCTCTGTCTCCATCCTCACCACTCTCACTACAGCCATCTTTTCGTTTTGTCAACTGAATCAAAAATTTGAATGGAGTCTCCATCTTTTGGCTGGTAATTTGGGAGGGATTATTTTTTGGCTTTTTGGGATTTTCATGGAACAAAGTGACAGGGAAGAACCGTCATTGACAAAACATGAACAAAATAAAGATGAGCAAGTGGAAAATATGGAAAATGTGAATAGAATCAAAATTTTATTCGCGCTTTGGCTCCTCGCAGCTTTTATCCTTCTCAACGAATATCGTGCTGTAGTCCACTCTGATCTGGCCTCACCTTATCCTTTTGTCACGGAATGGACCAATGTCAAAGAATTTTATGCGAAAGAACGAGAAAGGGAGATGGAATTGATTTACTTTAGTGACCTGGGTCAAGATTTTTGTTCTCGTGAAACCAACTTTAAAATGAAAGGCATTTTTTGGACTCATAAGAATCATACCGATATTTCTTTCGCCACTTTAAGGGTGCTGAAAAAAGTGGGTATCACTACCAGTGATGTGACTAATTTGAAATTTGATTTATTCGGTGTAAGAAATCACTCTAAATGTTATTTGGAGTGTAAAAATTCACCTGATAAATTGATGGCGCAAACTTTATACTGGTTACCGTTTAAGCCGTTGTATACCCCCGTTGATAGAGGGGGGTCCGTGGACGAGGAAAATTGTGCTAGGATTCCATCTTGCCGGTACTATTTGAATCATATCAAGCCCCTTCTGGTCACCAAGACAGTCTGCCTAAAACAAGTCCCGGCGCTCATTCAACAAACTTTGAACAAGCCCCAGAGTGTCCTCGTAGTCAAGGCGAAGCAGTTTGAATTGCACTGGAACCTTTTTACGAAGGAAATGAGGCGCCTAAAATTGGTGGGGAAGGTCACTCACTTTGCCCACAATCGGAGACGTTTTGAAAAGGATGACTCGTTCACTAACAATGAGGGATGGGCTATAAGCAAAGGGTTGACTAGACTAAGACACGGGGACATCGAAAAGCGGATGGCGAAGCTGATGTCAAGTGGATTGTACTGGTTTTGGGAGAAGTGGAGAGATATTCGATTAGGGGTTTTTTATGGAAAGGACAAATTTAAGGAAGAGAATAGGGTCAAAGATTATGAAGTTTTGGGATTCTACAATTCTGATCTCTATTTAATTTTTGAATCTTTTGTTTTCTTCTCTATTTTGGAGGGGGTCATGGGGGTCCTAGAGTTGGTTTGGTATTTTCGACGTTTAACTTACTATAAAATCAAAAAGGGGGTGTGGGCGATTTGGCGGAATTTTGTGAAGTTGGGTTTGTTAGTCAAGCTCAAGCTCAGTGAAATAATTTGTTTGTCAACGGTGGGAATTTACACTTTGGAACAAACGATCTAATAGAGTACAAACGAAATGATTGCTACAAGTCAAATTCCAGCCAGGGGAATTAAATTGGAACATATTTCAATGTTAGAGAGATGGCTTCCACCTCATTGTTTATTATTTGATTTTATTGATTGAATTTATTCCATGCACGTACGACTTGTGTCACTGCCTTGTTAATTAACACGTTAATAAAGTCAAAACTTTTATCAAACATCAAAGAAAGATTAATAAAAATATGGTGCCTCATTATTCATGAACAACTTTTATCTGAAATACAAATCCGAATTGTTTGTATGTCCGGTGGCTGAATTGCCCGGGTTGAATTATCCGGGGGATGAGTTAATGAGTTACCCTATGTTGAATTTCCCGGGTTGAATTATTCGCGGATGAATAATCCGGGTACCTTAAATTCTACTCCGCCATAAAGTGTGTAATGTATTAGGATAGAGGCAAGGATATCTCACACGACGTGAGTAGAATTGGAAGTAGAATTAAGCAAAATAACAAACGGTAGGATGGAGTTACTTGACAATTAAAAATCAAACGAAAAAAGTAGACAAATTGGTAAATTCTGATTCCCGTACCAATCTGACTCCCGTCATCTGGGGTGAATTGACAAGGATCAGATTGGTATGGGAATTAGAATTTACCAACTTCTCTATTAGAATTAGAGAGTTTATCATTTCTCGACTCCCGACAACCTTACTCCCATCTCCGATGGCAATGACATCGGTCCACTTGAGTTGATCATTCGTCTATTAACTTGACAACAATTGTCAAGTAAATTTAGTAATTATTACCAGACAATACTAATTTTAAATGAGTTGCCACTTTAAATTTATCTTTATTATTTTCAAGTAAACAGAAAGCGTGTAAATCGATTTTAATTGTCATCAGACAAATTATAATTTAGTTGACTTCATTTTCTATTCAAAGAGGCATTCCTCCGATGTGCCATGCCACCTCTCCCAATAAAGCGCTAATGGCCACAAGGAGACAAACGAGATTCATTGTGAAGATCAAGAAAATGGCGGATTGGGATAAACTCAGAGGTTCGTATTGGCTGTGCTCCGCTTCCCAATCTATCTCCACCTTCTCCAACTCTTGACTCTGCCCCTCCCCACTCTCCTTCTCTGCTGTCAAGTGCAGCCATTTTTCATGGTGCCAATAAATTCCCGAACTCATCAAAATCTTCATCCGATCCACCACCCCTCTGGTGTACTTTTTTGGCAGCCCCATGGGAGTCTGGAAAATGAAGACGATGGGGTGTCTTAAAAAATCATCTTGTGTGTCCAAATTATGAGAAAATTGAAGGCGTGAATTTTGTTTCATTTCCATTTCAAATTTTTTCCAAAAATAATAAAATTCTTCCGATCGAACCAGCAGCAATTTTTTTGGTTGGGACAAAACTTGAGAAATGAGCCCATTATCAAGTTGGTGAGGACAGGTCAGTATCGTCCTATTGAGGGTCACCATGAACTCATAGGCTTTTTGACAATTTTTAACATGACGACATTTCAATGTGTCGATTGACTTAGTAACAAAATCCGCATACTTTTTTTCTTCAAAGACACATTCCCGTCGACAACATTCGTTCCATAATGCCGCTAAAGATGAGAGTTCCTCACCAAATGTGACATTTGTTAACGTTTTGGCGTATTGAATCCCAAAAAACAGGCCACCGTATTCTCCTTTATCATCTTCGCAGTCTACCTCGGCCTCGGCCATGTAGATGGAAAATTGACCCTCACTGAAATTGAACTGGTCAAGTCGCGACCAAGGGACGAGGTACGGGTAGGCCGTCGTGTAGGTCGACTTGAGCTCCCCCTTGTACAAATTCCCCAACATCAACCCCATCACCAACCAAAACCCAAGGACTACCTTTCCGATTGTTGACACTCCCGCCAGACCCTTCGGGGCACCTCCCTCACTCTGCTCCAACAGAATTCGGTAGGTCCAGAAGGTGGTGGAGGGGAGGAGCCAGAGTGAAGTTTTGTTTCGGCCTATTTTGGAGGAGACGATAAAGAGGAGGAGGGAGGAGATGGCGATGGAAATGAGGAGAAATGCCCAAAGGTCAATTCGAAGGGGAGACGTGTAAATTCCCAGAGACATTTTGACCTTGTACGCCCCATCCGATGTGATGAACTTAAACGAAGTCGTGTGACCCACAATGACAATTTCTTGACAGTCGTCTAAAGACACGTAAATCATCGATTTTGACGAAAAAATGGTCGGAGAGACTCCAAAGTTAGGGACGAGACGAGTCTCGTTATGAAAAGATAAAATAAATTCTTTAGTAAAATGAAATTGCCGGCCATCTTTGTCACTAGGAATTGGGACTCCCTCCCAAAATACATTTTCTAAAGATTTGTCGTAGCAGCGGGTCATCTTATCGTGACAATATGACCTTGGCAATTCATTTGAACACCCCTCAAATGGGAACAGCCGGCTTTTACTAGAGGTGATGCACCAACTGCTTCTAGTTTCGACAAAATGGCGCAAGAATGTCACTGATGAGAAATGAATCGTCATTTGAGCGTCATGACCATCATATTCAATGAGGAAGGTGGGTTCCCCTTGATATTTCGCCTTCAAGAATTTTGAGGAAATAAATTTGACTTGTCGCATTGTGGCGTCCAGGACACCTTCTGGGATGAAGATGAGTTGAAGTTTGGCGCTCCATTCTACTAAATTTTTTAAGTTTGTCACCACATTCAAATTTATTCTTTTTCTGAAATAGTCGTAGGTTAAGGATTTTTTATGGTGAATGTACACGTAACAATTGGTATGCTTCAAACTTGTCACCACACTCCAATGCCTCAAATGAACATGTCTTCGGTTCAACCCAACTATTTTAAAAGCAATTTCAAAGATGGCGTTGATCACAATTGGCGCTTGGGTAGAATGAGAATTTGAAGGGGTGTAAGTGGACATGTTGGAATCCTCCTTGAAGAAAATGAAACATTTTTCAAGCCCCTCCTCTAAGTAAGGGGCCATGTTGAAAACTTTTGTGGGGGTCAAATCTAAATGTCCCTCCACTTGTAAGTTCTTGAAAATTATTACACATATTGTGGTGAAGACAAGGAGAACAACTGTCGGTGTGATGAAGGTCATGGTGATGGCGTCACGCTGAATGAAAAGAAATTTTCAAACGCTTTAAATGCTCCCACAAAACAAAAAGAGTGGATTACAAATTTAATATTTAATAATTTTGTTTTTGGCGCGCTAGACTCAATTTGATGTACTCAAAACAAAAAAAAACAAGTCTAGAAGGACAGTTGTTGTCTAATATACATTGTCAATTTTGTACAGTTTTTTTTATGAATATTCAACTCTATTTTGTAGCTTGAAAAATGTCAAAACATGACAATCAGTCTTCACCATATTTTATTTGATGACATTTTAAAATTCAAAAACATTTTGAAAAATTTGTTTACTTGAATTATTTTGTGTGGAATAATTTTTCAATCATTTTCAAAAACTGTCTTATCACTTTCACCAACAAGCAATGATGTCTAATTTATGACAGAATATTTTTGAAGAGTCTCACAATTTTTATTATTATTTTTCAAATTTTGCTTTTTCCTACCTAACAGAAATGACAGAAGCTCAAAAGCAGAAATTATACCAAAATTACTTTGAAGATGTCAAATGTTGAAATTCATTCAAATGTGACTTAAATGCAACTGAAAAAGTTAAGCAAGTTCCATTTCTAGTTAAATAAAATAATTAAACAAAACGAAATAAAAATCCCTCATGTTTATTTATGCCGCGGCCGGCAACAATTTTTGCTAGTGATCAAACTCTGAACGCGGTTAAAATATGTGAGAAATTATTATTGTATGTACTTAAAATAATTTTAACGGAAATGTTATAAAACTAAAAATACTTTTCTGCTTTCAATATTTGGCTGATGATTTTACTTTTAGTGTTTCAAGCCTTTTGATTTATTTGTTTTACCAGTAAAAAATGGTTCAATTAAATTTCCACTTCTCCAGTAAATTATTTGAATTGAGTTTATTAGTAAATGGTAACAAATTATTTTTTTTGATAATAACTGAATAAAGTGCTAATAGAAATGATTATAACTACTTTGAGTTAAAATAAATCCTCGGAGAATATAACATGTAAATTTTTAAATGGATACATTCCATCACATGATAATAAAGCAGTTAATTTAAATGTTTGTAAAAAAGGATTCAAAATGAAAATGTTATGGTTGAATGACAGGAATTAATTTTGTCATTGCTTCAACTTGACGACCATCTTGATTTGTCGATTACCATCTGTCCCAGTCCGTAAAATATGACTTGCGATGGCGATACCGCATCCACTTCTCCTCTTCCCGCTCTACAATAATTCAAAATTAAAACAAATTAATAAATCCTTCATTTCTACGCAATTAATGTCAAACTAATGGAGATTACCTGAGCGTGGACTTATTGGCTGCCCGCAGAAAGGCTTCATGGGAGGGTTCTCATGTTCATGTTGATGATATTGACCGGTCCACCACCGATGCTCTGGCTCCTTCTCTAACCCAACTTTGTCCACTGTCAACATCAAAATTAATTTAGTTTACTCAAAGGAGGGACATTTAAATATTTAGTGATAAGTGAACTTACAAGATCGTGTGGGTTGGTTCGTCGACCCGGGCCTCTCCGAGCCTGACTAAAATTAACAATTCAATTAATTTTTGTATTCCAATTTCTCCCTCATGGGAATTTTATACTAAAGTGTATGTAAAGAATAATGAAGGGCCCACCATGACTTCCTGTGTGTCCGAAATGATGATGATTTAAACCGTAGTTAACTTTATTTGAAAGAATGAATAAAAGTGGATTGAATAATTCTTCTACAAGTTTGATTGGCAATTGTGAATCAACTGGAGAGTATTGGAGATTGTGTGCCTCTCTTGTAAGAGCCAACAACGCAGTTCCAATGGTATGGACTGCGTAGTACACGCCCTCTCACTCTCATGCGTACATGGATAGTCTCCCCGTAGGGAAAGGTTGGGGAGGGGGGGGGGATTCTCCCGAACTTTTCCTCTCTCTCGCGTACCAAATCCACAACGCAACAAAAAGAACTTTCCAGCAATGGCCAACCTTAACGACCTTTCCAATTATTTCCTTCGTCCACGGTAAACATTTTTTTCAAATGTCAATTTTTAATGAGGTACTAATTCCAAAATATTAATTTATACAAAAATGTCATTTTCTTGACCCCTCAAATATGGTAGCCGTAATATAAATAAAACTGACTACAAATAAATGACAATTAAATTATATTTAGAAAAGGCCACACTTAAAATTAAAAGTAAAAGACAAAGCAGGGAAAATTAATAAATTTGTCATTATTGCAACATGTCTTTTTTAAATTAATACATAAATAAGAATAATAATTTTAATTTGTAATTATAGTGATACAATTAATTTATTAGTACATGAAACGAGACTCGATGGTGATGAGGTGATGACCGTAAAATAATCAAAAATAAAACTAAAACTCATTGTTCGTAACTTTTCCTCTCTGGCTTTGGTGAAAAGGGACGAGAGAATTGTCCATAAATTTTTGACATGTCCCACAAATGACAAATTTATTTTGGTGTAAAAATAATTAAAAAAGGATTTTCATTTTACTCATCAAATATGGAAAAATCATATTTTCAATTTTCTACACATTTTAGGAAAATCCATATTCAAGTACAATTAAACTAAACTATGACGCTTGTTTACGACATTTAATTATTATGATCATTAAAGGTTGGTTTGGAGTCGACATGAAGTTGCCACATGAACGAGAAATTAAAAATATTCTGTAACATTTTTCCTATCAACAAAAATATGAAATTTTTCATGTGCACAGAGTGTACATGGCCTTGATGCAAGTAATGGCCCCTTGAAATGGCACTTCACTTGAAATTTAAGTTTAATTTAAATTAATTATTACTTAATTTAAATGCTGGAATAATTATTTGTAAATTAATCTTCCTTACTTTGTGTCCTTTTTTTGTAATTAAGTTCTTTACAAAGCAAGCAGTGGCGGCGCTGGCTACAGGCCAAGCAGGCACAGGCCTGCTCAGGATTTTAATTTTTTCAAAGGGCACTTTGGCAGTGAGGGCCCTCAAAAATTCCAAAAAGGTCAGAAGCAGTAAAGTTAGTACATTTTTCAAATAATTGCTTATTTTCAAAGGGCCCTTTCAAAAAACTCGCGGGTCTCTCGAAAAAATTTGCTAGAGGCCCTGAACTTTTGGGGACCCTCCAAAATTATACCTGTACGTCAAAAAAGGCTGGTGCCGCCACTGAAAGCAAGCATTTATTTATTATGAGACGAAATATTCACAAGGAGGTACAGAGAGAAGGAAGGACTCCAATTAATTTTAATTTCTATGTAAAAATATTTATATTTCAGTTTATACTTTTTTGGTGATCGAATATCTTAAAACCAAATTATTGGATGACCAAATATGACGTGACCAATTTATTTGGTTGAAATATCTGGGGTTGAAATGTCTGCGGGTTAAAAAATCCGTGGGTTGAAAAGTCAGGGCTGAATTGTCCAGGTTGAAAAGTCCGGGGTTGAAAAGTCAGGGCTGAATTGTCCAGGTTGAAAAGTCCGGGGTTGAAAGGCCCAGGTTGAAAAGGGGTAGTTACATTTCCCGCGACCCATTTGCCCGCCACCCGCGACCCTAGTATTTCCAAAATGTTCTTCCTTGGCAGGGTCTCGGGTCTTGGGTATTGTGTCGCGGGTACTGGGTCGTGGGTATTGGGTCGTGTTTGGCTTGAACATGATGTGGTCTTGAGATGATTGATTATTATTAAATTTTTTCAATTTCCGTCTAAT
>JAQIVZ010001271.1:0-36619 GCA_034700945.1 Arrhopalites spinosus
ATAATGTAATTCGAACAAAATGTTTCGAACATAGTGCGTTCGAACATAATCCATTCGATAAAAAGACCTAGGACCAATTTAGTTGAACATTTTACCAAGGCATGCCATTCAATGGGGAGAAGCAGGTAGTTTTTACAAAATGTTTCTATTATTTCTATCTCTCCTCATACATGAATGCCTAAATATTTTTTTCCATTACACTCCATCCCATTTAAAATAGTACATGTACATATAGTACCCCCATATTCCATATTCTTGTTGACAACAGACTGGATAAAATGTACTAAAGGTAGAGGAAACATTTCATGGAAAATATTTTGTAACGTACATATAGGGACCATATTTTTATCCTCAATTCCAATCTTCAGACTCTGAATAGTGTTAGTGAAATCCTCTCTCTCTCTCTCTCTCTCTCTCGGTTATGTGGATCGTGTTCACCGTTTAGAAAAATCATCCCTCAAACTGAAGGGATGCTGAGCCAGAGGACAAGATCTGAATACACATCCCACACTCTGCAATATTTATGTATACGCAATCCCGCACTCTTTTGTACGTACGAGTGGAGACTCAAGAGAGAGAAAAAATGTATGCACTTTGTGCATTCTCAAGTCTAACTACTCCTCCATAAAATATATAGTAGAAATTTTCAGCACAAGAGACTTTTGTTGTGAGGGCGAGAGCGAGCAACGAACTCATCGTCACAGGGTAAAATACCACGTGCGTTTGCGCCCTTCATTGCTTCCCGAACTACCCGAATTTCGGAGTAAAGTCCTCCCCCGAATACAAACACACACAACTATTTTACTATGTCTGTGTGTGTGTTCACCCTCACACACACACGTTGTCTCTTTTATTACAAAGTATGTAATGTTTGGGGCTTGTTCACAATTCTTTCCATTTTCCTATCTCTTCCATACACTAAAAATGTCGATGTGGCCATGCCATACCCCTTACGTATAACACAAAAAAACCTTTTCATTTCCTGTCCTTCTCTGTATTCCCAGCTGTAGTCCATTATTAGATATGACGAACAGTTTTGATGTATCACTAGACACACACACTAGCTAGTGTACTGGTGTATTGTTGAGAAACTTCCGAAAAATTCAAAATGTAAACCCCATCATCCATTATAACCCCATAAAAACCAAGACCGTGATACTTTATCACAAAAAAGTATACAAAATGGAAATGGGAGCCAATAAATTCTAAATCAAATATTATAGAGGGTACGTTTACTATAAAATCAGGCTAAATCATTCACTAAACTTTTTATGATTATACTATTGTCATTACGACAGGTAAATTTTGTGTACAAAGAGAGAGAGATGGTTTTTGGAACAATAGAGTCATAATTACTAAATTAGTAATATCGACAATATCGTAATATAATGAATAGAATATGGGGATCAATAAATTAAGAGAAAATATCATGTGACGACTAATATTATGCTCCTTTTCTAGATCCAACAACACATGCAATCCAAAAAAACATTGGATGCAATTGAAGGACAGGAAAAGGAAGTAACAAAAGGCAGCATCAGATCGATAATTGCCTATCCTCTTGAAATTATTCTCTTGTTCAAACACATGAGAGTGAGAGTCACTGATCATCACAGAGACTCCTATCACACTCTTTTTTTATTTCTCAATTTCCCAAAACACATCAATAATCCCCAACAAAAAGGGTTCTATTTTTTTCCCAAAAAATAACATTGATTAACATTTACCAAGAACATGAGACGAGACGACGCTCCGTACAAAAAAGTTATGCAAGGTTGTTATACTAAATAGGAGTTGAATGAAATTAATTGAGATGAAATAATAAACAAAAAAGTAAGTTAAGCAAGTCACGCTTAAAGTGTAACAAACATTGTATCATGTAACTGCAAAAACAAAAAAAAAGGCAGAAAAGAATAAAAATAAAACAAAAAATGAATGGTATATATCTGTACTCTGTTACAGATAACGAGAGTAGACTCAAGTTATTTTTACATGTGCAGTCAAAGTCAAATCTGGAACTAAAAATACTAGGAGTCATTTCCTGCATTGGCCATGACCGCAAGTTAAGAGAGAGAGAGAGAGAGAGAGAGGTAGGGGCAACGGTATGTGTATTTGAATGGATGCACATTTTTCATAGGAATATTCTGACTCTACATACAACAGAGAGTACAAACATAAAATACAATAAACCTAATAAATAATGAATGCATAAATACTAATCTCCTTAATTCGACAAGAGCAACAAACACATTGACGGCAGTCCATTCAAATCAACAGAACGGAACCACCACCAACCAGGGAATCTCCTATAAAATTATTTTTCTACCCCTTTTATTATATCAACAAAAATACACTTACTCCTCTACCTACTATGTCTTTGTCTCTCTCTTCTAGTTAATAGAATAAAAGGGGAGTTTTGACATGTAAAGCTTTGTATCTATTTTTTCATTTACAAAAAAAAATTCTATAATTCATACATAACACTTTTTTTTGAATCAAATTGTTTCATACATTAGACCACCTTCAGTTCTCTTGTCAAAAATTCTCAAAGTAATTAACCAACTTATCTGATCTGCATATATACTAGTACATGTACATGTAACATGAAAAACTGACTGACAAAAAATTAATTACAAATTACAATACTACGATAAATTTCAATTTGTTTACCTTGTTAGTGAAATTAATTTGTGGACAAACAATCAACTGGATAAATATCACAAACAACAACAACAAAAAGTATTTGGTAGTACAAATAATTCATACACAAAAAATTGAGAATAATTTTCACTTTATTCCTTCACAATTCAATGCCGATTAAACATTGTCCGCTTTGATTTTTCATCCCTCTTGTATTATTTACTTATAAAGTTGATAAACTTTGATAATTTCCAAAAAACAAGAGTTTTTCAAGACACACGGATGGACGAGACAATTTTTTTCCAAAATTATGAGAGAGGAAGTAAAAACATGTAATATATTTTGTATGTAATATTGGAGAGTTGATGACAGGAAAAGAGTGGTAAATAAAATTCTCTATTGAGAGAGAGAGAAGAAAGACGTCTGACAGAGTGACTTGAACTACCTCAAGACGACGACTGGTTGGAAGGCAAAAAGAGTGGGGAAGGGGTTTAGAAGTTTACAATTATTCCTTCAAAAACCATGGCCCATGTAACATTGCATCCAAGAGCATTTGCTACTCTCAACCAACAGTATCTAATATAGTCATACTCTTCTCTCTATGAGGATACACACAGGAAGGGAATTTTCTTGACTCTCTTCTCTCCCTCATTCTATCTCTATATCTCTCTTTTTTTATAAAACTATAATCATTTTAAAGAGCTTTATATCTCTATGAGAAGTATCAGCTGTGTTGTACTATACATGTTTTTGGTCTCTCTCTCTCTTGGAAAGGGTTAGAGATTTGAATCGTATTTTAGGAGGGTTGTTGTGTTGTGTATTTTGTATTTGTATACTACTACTCAATATATTATTATATATATATATATATATATATATATAATACAGATATAGGGAGAGAGTATAGCGGGGGAAGAAAGATGCCAACAGCCATGCAAGTCAGAAATAGAAAACTTTATGGACTTGTGCATCTACATATATTATTATTATTTTCTACCCCATCTTTCAACTCCTATAACATTTTTTTTTACCTGTTTCTGTGTATCTTTTTAGAGGCTAAAAATTCAATTATTATTATTAAATCTACTCAAATGTAATAAAAATTCTTTTTTATCGACTGTTGATTATGTGTCATATTTGGCAAAGGAAGATAGAAAAGTGTAAAATAAATTCACAAAAAAATGATTTTAGTTAAAAATAACAAAAATTAAATTATACGCAAGTCAATGAAATTGCATGTCAACATTTTTTACTTGTCTCATCATGCACGATCTGTAACTAAAAGTTTTTTTTAGAGGGTGAGACTGTGAGATGATGAATTTTTTTTATTTGTTTTGAAAATGAAAACCAAAACAAAACTTTAAATAAGTATGACATGTTGCACACGATGTGACCTGAGTCTGTATATAAAAAAGTAGGGTACAAAATAAAAACATTAATTTTGCTTGACTTTGTCAGTTCTTCTTTTTTTTATTTGTATGAACAGATACGAGAGTATGATAAAAGAAGACATGTCTTCTATAAATACAAATAAATTTTAAAAAAAGATAATAGACTGTTAGCAATGAAAATTAAAAAGTAAATAGTGCAAGTCAAAAAAAACTTAATGAAAAACTGGTTTTTTTATATTCACTAATTATTGTTGCATTGTATTTTTTTAAAAAAGATTTATGCTTTCATCCTTATGAAAAGACAGTTTACTTTTTTTTTCTTTGGTTAAAATGTAAGTTACATATATATTTTGGAAGGATTTTTTTTGACAAAATCTAATTTCACATCTAAAGTATTATTAACTGTTTCTTCGGTCGTTAAATTAAATGAAGACATTTGTACCAGGGAACTGGAATTAAAATAATTAATTGGGAAATCAAGAGAGGAGGACGGCCATTGCGATGAGGAATTCTTGGAATAGTTTGAGCGTAAATAAATAAATATTAAATGGTCCGAGGAAATTTATTGACAGTGTCAATGAAATTACATATATAGCCATTTGTACTTAATTTCACTTGTGTACAAGTGTAATTTCACTCGTCTATACAAGTGAAAAAAAAGAAAATTTAATTGTCCAGCATCATCATCATTCTAGCCAATCAATCCAAATAAAATGGTAAGAATTTTAGTAAAATCCATTAAATTCATTGACTAATAAAAGTTAAAAGTTGAGAATAACAAACAAAAAGAATGACTCATGAAGTACAACTAAAAAAAGGGTTCGATCTCTCATCAGATTGTGTGTACAAGAAGAAGAAGAGAGAAAAAAGTTTTCATATTTCTCGAGAATCACAAACCAAGACAGCAGATGAGTTAAAACTAATCAGCATCAAGATTTCCCATTTTCTCCTTTTAATCTCAGGTATATTACAGAGAGAGAGGAGCTCTCTATACTTGTACGAGTTGTAGAAATATTTAGTTGTTATCACATTCATACATATTTATTCATATAACACTTGGAGTATTATAACGTAGTGTTCATCATCATCCTCCTTTTATTATTATTATTTTACAACAAAGTTTTAAACACGCAACAAGTCCCAACTATTAAAACAAGGTAGAGATACAGAAGAAGAAGAAGAAGCAGAAAAAAAATAACAAAGACAGTTCAAAGTTGTAGAAAAATATCTTAAAAATCTCTTGTAATTTCAAAGCTGCAAAGCATAAAAGGAATATAATTAAAATTAAAATCTCCAACTAGGTATTCCACTTTGTTTCCTCTGGTGTATGTATTGTACATATATCTGTCTCTACATAACATAGAGTAGTACATGTATATATAGTAAAGTATAATAATACCGTGTAGTGTAATTTATATTTATTCGACAGGTTTACAAAGACTTTAAAAGTAATAACAATACACAATACAATTCAACTGTATTATAGTTTTGAGAAGTATTATTATTTGAACCAAAAAACATTCTTTTTTTTGTGTATTTTTTTTCATACATATATTTGCTCTTGCTCTTGCTAATTGCTCAGCACTCTTGATGCATTTCATGGACTAATCAGAATTATCTGGTTGAATTTTCTATTCTTTTTTTTCTTTCTTTGACTTCTCTATCATCCTCGAGGTACTTCCATATTAAATTATGAAAAAAACTACTACCATCAAAACTAGTCGAATCATCAGCATCACCAACTTTTCAGTTCTCTTCAGTCAACACACGAAAGAGTTTTTTTTGTGTAATCATTCTTCACCAAATCTTTCTTTCATCAATGATCTACAATATCGATATCCTCCTTTTTTTATTCTTCTTCATCTGTGCATGATAATAAAATAGTCAATTGAGTTGTCATATCCAAAATAATATAAAATGATAATAGTCAATCACATGTAAATTTATTTAATAAATAAATATTACAGAGAGACTGTTCTCTCTCCCTCTCGTTCTCATTGATGACAGAAGAGTTTTAGAAAAACTCATCATGATGAATATAAAATACGACCTAGAACAATTTTTGCATGCAATATTCCAATTAAAATTGCCCATGAATTCCTTAATTTACTGCGCATTTAAATAATTAGGTTGAAAAAAGTTCATGTTTTACTGAATGATTTTTTTTATCCTTGTTTGTTGTGTGTCTGTGTATGACAGTGAGGGAGAGGGGGTTAGAATTGTAATGTAATGTATCTGTAGTTATTAAAAAAAGTTAGAAAGTCATTAGAAACATTTGAATTCATTTAATCCAATTCTAAATGTATTTTTTTTTTTGTAAAAAGCTATTAAAAGCGTATGTGCATTAAAAAAATGAGAATTTAACTTAATGACTTTTTCTATTATAATTTTTTCACGCTTAAAAAATACTAAAATAATATAAATATTGTAAACGGTCTACACTCTACAAAAAAAAGTAAGAAATAGCCAGGTATAGTTTTTAGCTGTAGTTAAATATAACAACTCGTACAGTATTTAGTAGTAGAAAATCATTCAAAAACTTGTTTCTTGTTTTGATTATGTTTCTGCTCCATGCTTTTCAAGTTTAATGTCATATGAAAGAAGGAGGGTATGTCATGTCATGGGATAAGAATCAAAGATAATATTATGACACTAATAATGCAAATTAAAATGATTCAAGATAAGTAATTGCAATCTTAATTTTATTAATTAAAAAAAACTTTCCCATTAAAAGAAAGAATCTTCTTTGTTTTTTACTTGGCTAGCACCTTAAAAGAGTTTTAAATCAATGAGATGAAATTATGTGTAATTTTTTGGCTGGATCTGAAATTTTATTTCCTGCTGCAAAAAAAACTTTTTTTTTGTTTCTTAAAATAATCTTTTAGCTAAAGATATTACAAAGGCATGAGGTATTTATGTATGTACTGTATATTGTTTTGAAGCGGTCACTTAATTTTGTGAGAAAACCGTTGACCGTTGTCTAAATTAAAATGTGGCGAGTCATGACTCATGATGGGTACTTGTCCATGGAAAGATAAATCAAATTTTTATGAATCATAATTAACTGAAACAATTGCAACTTTTTTTTCATGTACCCATGTATCAAAATTATTCCATGTATGTACATTGTAAGGATCTTGTCAATGAAATGTTAAAGTTGAATTGTGTGTACAAAAGTCTAAAGTGTTTTTTTAAAAAAAATTGTAGAGTTTCTTTTTATAGTCATCATATTTCGAGGAATTTAAACATATTATGTTCCCATTCAAGTAGTAAATTGCACTTAAGAAGCAATTTAAATTGGATTTGTACAGCAAAAAAAAAGAATGAGAAGAATTTGAAACAATGGAGGGTTTTAAAAAAAGATGAAACATTGTGAAATCTTCTTCTTTTTATACTGCTATAATTAGCCATGATGAGACAGCAAAGGGAATTTTATGCATGTTGGAGTAGGTACATATAATTTTATAAACTTTTAAATTACACTTGCTATATCATCTCTCTCTCTCTCTCTTATTTTGGCACCTCTTGTTGTATCATAATGATGGTTTGAGTGTGTACTACAAAAATGTCACTTTTGTCATCATGATTGACTCAATGTAAACGACCGCTATTTTTTACTCTTTTTTTTGGATGAGCAACTCATGACGAATCAAAAATAAGTGCTGAAAGACGCTGACAACAATTAAATAGTTCAACATGTAAGTAAATAACTAATGTAGGTCTTAGTCTTAACTGTCATTAGTTGTATTTATTTTAGTGACAAAATTTGACAGAAAGAAAACGACGCGAGAGAGTCAAAATGAGAGACAAAGAAAATTTGACTTTTATAATGCAATTTATATGCGATATATTTTTTAAATTGAAAGTTATTTAGAATTAACTTTGCTAGTGGTACGTTATTTCTGATTTTATTGACAAAAATTTTCAGTTTACTTTATCTGAAATTAGTCATCATTTAAGGATTTCGAGCCTGGAAAAGTCGACGAAAAAGTATTTAATTTTAATGTGGAGGCGTTTACATAATTTTAAAATTAAAAATGTATTAAATTATATACTGACAAGTTAACCTGAATACAAACTTAATTAATTTAAATGTAGCAGTGTTGGCAGGGCAGGTTTTTGCTTTTGGATTTTTGCCCTGGTTTTTTGGATATCAAAACGGAGTGATTTTTTGGTCATTTGTATACGACATCTACGTACATTTCAATTCAATTAATAATAATAATTATTATTTAATTAATTAATAATATTATGGATAGCAATATTCTTACTTTACTTTATGAATTCGTAGTTAAATTGTTGATTAACAAAATTTTGACTCCAGAAAACTATAACCTAATTGAATTATAATAATTAATTAAATATAATTCAATTAAGTTATGTTTTGCTGGACTCGAAATATTTTCTTAATCAACAATTTAACTACGAATTCATCAACTAAAGTAAGAATATTGCTATTATTATTAATTAATTAAATAATAATAATTATTGTTAATTGAATTGAAGTGTACGTAGATGTCGTATAGGTAAATACAAAAGACCAAAAGACCAAAAAGTCAATTGACCAAAAACCCAAAAAACCCAAAAGACCGGTTTTCAAACCCAAAAGTGCCCAAAATGCCAACACTGAAATGTAGCCTTTCATTTTGGAAAAACTAATTCTTTGAGAAACATTTTCACTGCTCAGTTTGAGAGCACCATCATGCGACGAAAGGGTTCAACTTAGAATCAGTGAACGGCCAAAGAGCCACGAGGGGGTGCAGTCTTAGAAATTTCTATGATGTGAAAACTTGTCTTTTCTTAGGGAAGTCGAGACTGAAAATACTTTCAAATTTTTCCTAATTAGAATTAAAATATTTCCTTGTGATTCACATACATAAAATACTATGCAAAAATATGTACAAGCTATAATTAACTAAATATTGTTTTTAAGTTTTTTAAGTCATTTGTCTACATTATAATCAACAAAATATTCTTTTTTTTCCAGATTATTAGAGTGGCTCATCCCCAAGTTAATGAAGAAACTCTCACACCTATAAAAATAATAGGAGTACAGGTAAAAAAAATTGTAGAGATGCCACACAGAGAATTTGAAACAGATTTTATGACTCCCGAAAAATCCCACCTCTCTTCGGACTCGGAGATAAAATGAATGAAGCGATAATAGGCACCATACAAATGCTATTTAGGCTCTACCCCTTATGTAACTGGCCTTAATGTAATGTCATACTCTCCTCCTTCTCCTTCTGAAAAAGCCGCATCTGTAAAAATAAAGTAGGAAAGTTGAAGAAATAAATAATAATGATGATGATACTACTGGGGCTACAAAAAAATGAACTGGACATAACACATGTAAGTACACATAGTTTCTCATAAGTACTCAAGTCTCTCTCTCTCTCTAATAAAGAAAGTATCTATTATCCAACTATGTCAGTTATGTGACGTTCATGTCCTCCCCCTTTGACTCCTTATGTGTACAAAAATACCAAAATACCTTTCCGAAAAGATTAGAGCAGTTGAGTAGTAGACAGCGTCAATTTTAACTTGGTTCTCAAATTACAACATTCTATCTGTACGAGTCTAATGCCCATATTTTTGTTTATTAACTGAGCAAAAGAATGATTATTTTGAAAAATTTGATAAATTTTGAACAAACGTGTTATATATATATATCCGTAAATTATAAATTAATGGAATTTCAAGTCCCCCACAGTTTTTATTTTTAGTCACCCTGTAAATTATTTGGAGAATAATATTTCACCAACTAAATAGACATGTTTTTTGTATGGCATGTCCAGTTCCAGTTGTTGCGTGTATTTTCAGTACAATTTTAATATTCTTGATATTTTCAACAATGATTATAAACAGAATCCAAAATAAGAGTAACATAAATGACAAAGTACATGTTGTAATTCTTAAATTCACAAGGAACTCTATGTAAAAAAATGTTGTTATTCAAAAAGTTGTACATCTCATGTTGTTGATATTATAATATTGTCTCGTCTACACAATAGTGGCTCAATACATGTATCTGTGTACATATAAAAGAAAAATAACAAGATATTTTGTTGGTGTTGGTGCTATTCAAGGTGGAATGTCTTTGTATAGAAGACTTTGTAGAAAAAAAAGAGGATGATGAAGGAGAGTCAAGTGGTCCAGTGGAGAGAGAGAGAGAGAGATCTTCATTTTCATTTTCTCTTCCGTCTTTTCTACTTGATTCATTGAGTTTGAGTCTTTCCAGGGGGTCCTCCGTCTTTTCCCTTCTTCTTCAACAATCCCTACCTATGGAGACTCCCTGTAAACTAACTACACAAATTTTTACTACCAAATCCGAATTCAACCCATGTATCCCCCCCCCCCTCAATCTACATATTATACAAGTACAAGCATTACACATCCATTTACAAGTTTGGAAACATTTTCACATCCTCATTATGTACATCATCTGTAATATAAAGTTAATAGTCAAGTCCTATGACCAATAATATCAAAAAAAGGGTAGAGGCAGTGGCACTCCAGTCCACAACTTGTTTAGTTATCTCCTCCATTAAATTTTCTCTCTTAAAGAGAGAGAGAGAGCTCTCTCTTGCCTTAAAAGTCTTGATGAGACTTACCTTACCAAAATTAAAAAGTTTTCTTCCATTTTTGTCCAGAATTCCAAAAAAATGGTGTTCTGTCCTGTCAAAGGCAGAAGATAATCTTTATGCCTAAAAAGACTTGAAAATTTTGTTAGAAAAATTCTTTTAAAATTAAAAAAATCTTTTTTTTGCTTTTACTTCACACGCACCTTGGCAGGGGTAGGTTTTGGATGGGAGTATGTATTTTTGGATGTAATATATTCTCATGCAATGTCGTGTGTGATTAGGAATTAAGAATTGAGATGGAAAATTCAGGAGAGAGAGAGAGAGAGAGAGGCTTGCTGCTTTTGGTGATATGAGTTACGAATTTTCATCAAGGGATCTCGAAAAACGTGTGAAGAATCTTGCAATGATTTCTGTGAATGAAAAAAATGTACATATGAAACCAACGGTGCATTACTAAAGTACATTCGGAGGAATCATGCAGAAGAGGATTAAATTTTTTTTCTTAAGAGTCATGTTATGGTCTTGTCTAAATTTTTATATAGTACTTGATATAAAAAAAATATTTTTTATTTGTCATTCCATGAGAGAGATCCCCTTGATTGAAAATTTTTTTTTGTTAAAATTGGCCTGTCAACATTTGTCTCCATTTTGAGACTTTGAATCTGTAAATTGAATGAATTGATTCATTCTTTAAAATAAAAAATGGAGAGGAATGTTAAAGACAATTTTTGGATAGTCGTGCTTCTATTTATTGTCTAGTTTTTTTTTCTTCATGATTCTGCACATTGGAGAATATGGAATGAATTGCAGTTGAAGTTAAAATATTCTAGACTGCGGTGAATCTTCTTTTGAGAAAAGGTAATGCACGGCACAGGGGGATGACAATCATGCGGCACAATTTTTCCTATCAGGGGGATCAATAAGAGTCTTTGTAGAGTTGACGGAATGCCGCCAATGGACTGTATCATCAATTTCTCTAATAGAGAATGGGTGCCCTCATCCTAGAATTTTCTATTACAGTTTGAAATTACATTTAAATTTAAATTTGCAAAATTTAAATTGTGAAATTGATCTCATAAAATTTACAAGCCATGCCTCGATTCTCTTGTTTTTTTGTACTTTTATTTTAAATTGAAACAAGTCAATCACTAAAGTTTAACACTTTTTAGTAGTACGAGATTTTACCTTTTTGCATTCAATTTCAATTTCAGAATCTCACCTGTTTTATAATGAAAATTGGTTCGGAATATTTTGCAAAAGTTTTCAATTTCAATTTATGAAAAAGTTTTTTTTACTAATTGCCAAATTGAAAATAATACAGCTAACAGCTACAGTTGATTGACCTTATTTTGAATTGTACTTGATTTTCTCTTTCTTTAAAATGTAAATTAGGCTACTAGAATTAATCTCGTGATTACATATTTATCTGCTTGTTTTACAAACTCAAAAATGTGCATCTGGTCATGTCATTAGTTTTTCTCCAACACTTTTACAATGTCATGGAGGTCATCTTGATTTTAAAGTTTTGAATATGGTAATTATTTTTTATTTTACAAAAAAATTACAAAATAAACTTACTATTTTTAAATACACAATAATGTCTACAGCATGTCTCTTGGAATTATTTAACACGTGAAGGGATGAAGGGGCTCTACGTTTTGAGTTTCTGACTTGAAATCATTTCATGACTCTTCAATAAATATTGTTTTCATCTTTAAAAAGAAACTTGTGTAGATATATAAAATGTTTTTATGTTAAAAAACATGTAGAGTAATCCCAAATATTCATATGATAAGGAGTTACACATGTAGATTCAATTGATGACGAAATGTTTTGAATATTACCAAGATAAGAACTTTTTTTACTCATAAAAGCCACTCACTTGTTGGAACTTCTTTTTACTACAGATTAGTCTATATGGAATGAAATATGTTATTTCAGATAAGAAAACTTTTTTTGATGGGGTAATATACAGTTGTCCCAAAAAAAATAAAACTTGAAATAAATTATTTCTCCCTTTCTTTTTGTACATGGAGGGACGTCGTGGTCTCTCTCTGAAAGAGGGGGAGAAAAATATTTCAATGAAAATTAATGACATATTTCTTATCTTGTTTAAACCAGCTAAAATTTATAATTTTTCCATATATTTTTACAACTATCTGTACAAATAATGCATGTACATAAGACTTGAATTTAATTAATTAACATTTGAAAATCAATTTAAATCAAAAGACATTTAAATCTGTATTTATCCTTGTTAAAAATAGAATTTGATATGTTGTAAGTAAAAACATTGAGAGATTTTATTTAAATTCATTTGATTGCAGAAATTATATCAATAATCAAATGTGTTGTACTCCATACTCATGTTCATAAGTTAAATTGTATGATAAACAATATTCTTGAATGCAAGAGTTGCAAGTGGAAAAATGGAAGAGGAGGACTGGAGGAGGGAAAAAAAGTTGAGTTAGTTTTATGCAGTCTTTTAATGCCTCAAACTTTTTAGTTTGTATAAAAGAGTTTGAAAAAAAAGTCTTTCAAACAGTACACACATGGATTTGTGGGAGATGAAGACACTTTTTTCAAAAAGAAAGAAAGAAGGAGACCGTTCATGAAGGTTGAGGGAGGGAATTGAACAGTTAAAGATCATCAATTTTTCATAAAGAGATAAAACGAAGAGAGGGGAAAAAAGAAGTTTTAGTTTATATTGAGTCCCATTTTTTTTACTTTTTTTCTCAACTCACAACTCACTTTTCCTTCCCTTTTCAATCCATCGCTTGTGTGACTCTGTCACAAAAAAAAGAATAAAAAGATTACACTACTCTTTTTCTCCTACACACAGCATGTACATTATGTTTTCAATAGAGAGAGAGATTTCAAGACTTTTTCCAACCCCTTCAACTCTCCAGCTCATGTTTTTTAATAAGACTACTCACAAGACTCAGTTTAGTTTCCTAAATGGAATAAAATCTCAAGTTTCCTATTATCCCTAATACTAAAAATGTTAAATGACTTGAATCCCTCCACCTCTCTCTCTCTCTCTCTCTCTTTTGTCACTACAAGTCGAATTATTCCATGATTAATAATTTACAGATTTTTACTCCCAAGAACATGAGTACCTCCAGATATATAAAATACACAAAAATGAAAAATCAGGTCGTTTTGAAAATTACAAACTTTGAAAAAAAGTCCAAGTCCGTCCATGAGATTAATGGAGTCGAAACTTATTTTTTTGCCAAAAAAATCCAAATGAAGGAGTAGGTGCGGCAAGTTGTCAATAAAGTCTGTGGTTTCAATCATTTTTCTTTGCTGGATGATTAAAGGAAGGTGAAAACCGACGCTGGAGGCTTGTGCTCTTGCACAAAACTTGATCTTCCTTGAAATGTCTATGACAAGAAAAAACCCATACACTACATTGTAAGGCTGTTGCCATAAATATCCATAAATGAAATTAAGGTAAAATAAATTGTGTATAAAATATAACCAAATATTTTTCCCTTGCCACAATAATTAACATTTTCAACACTTTTTTAATGTATCACTGAACAATCCTTTGGAAACTTTTATGGTCCATGCGGCAACGGCAATATTTTTATGACGCCTCCATAAAAAAAATAATATGAGATGGAATGTCAAGAAAAATTGTTTCAAATAAATTTTGCTTTTGATAACATTAAAAATGTACAAAAAATAATAGGAGGAGGGGGGCTACAAAAAAACGAGGCAAGTATGGTCATTTTCTCTATAAAAAAAGATTAAAAAAAACCAACAGCCACAGATTAAATGATGCGGTCACTACAATTATGACTGATTAATGATAAAACATTTTTATTGGTCCTCTCAAACATTCTTCTTGTGATTAAAAAGGCACAATAAATTATTTAGCAAAAATTTAGTCAACATTAGCGATGAAAACATGTTAGAGAGTTTAACTCGACTTGAGCCATGCAAAAGAGCAAGGGGGGATTTGAAAGCAAAAAAAATATACAGGAAGAGAAAGAAGTATCATGAGGGCTGATCAATCTATTGTCCAAATGGAAGATCATCATTGTTATTATTCCCCATGACTTTTTTTTACTGACATTGCATTTGAGAGAGAGAGGACAATGTCAATGGAATCACAAGAGGGAATATGAAAAGATTACATGGGCATTTGTACAGTCAAAAAGGAGCTGAGTGACTGACTGCCTCTGACTGAGCTCTAAACAGACGGGGTGTAAGTATGAATTATTATTATCATTATTATGGCTCTTACAGAGAAGACTCCCTCACCTCATTCTTTATCCTTTCCCCCCTCTCTCTATAACTATAAAACACTCCATTTCTCCATTATTCAAAATTCAATATCTTTTTTTTCCAAAAATATTTGAATATTTTTTAAATCCATTTTAGTTTGTCTTTTCTCTATCTGTACTCTACAAAAAAGAAAATATAGAAAATCAATATGGAGAGTTTTTTAAAGAAAGAATTTTTATTATTATTTAGATGACCCTGTACATCATCCATTGAAATAAAAAAAATTCCATTGATGTAACGCTGCTCTTACGGTAGTCCCGCTGTTGTTTAGCTGAGAGAGAGAGAGAGAGAGTACAAAGAAAGGGGAAAGAGTTGGTCTATGAAATTGTATTGTATCTATTGATCACAAAAATTGATGTAAATGTTAATCGATGTGCTTGTATAGAGTGTCTAAATGCAAAGAGAGAAAGAGAGAGAGAGAGAGAGTTTGTACAGTTGAATGGTGTTTGTGTGTGCCATGTTATTTTTATTCAGTCAAATTATGACTGTCTGATACAAACGATTAGAGTTTTAGATGAATGGACTGGAGCTGAGCAGTTGGTTATTCCTAATATGATCCTCACCAGGCCTAGGTTAGTTATTATGACAAATCCAATTCTTTTCTTTATATCTTCCCTCTCCCTCTCTTATAGTCAGTCTATTTATATAAAAATATTTCTTTTATATTGTATAATTAGCTTAATTGTCATACAAAAAAATATAATTATCTCAAATAACTCTTCCTTATAAGTTTTAGGTAAGCTATTTTCAGTCAACAGTTATGTGAACTGTCTGTGTGTAGCTGAAGCTAAGAAAAAATACAGTACAGATGTACGACTGTTATTATTAAAGTTTTGAAATTTGATTCACAATTCACTAAATATTCTTTTTAATAGCCCCTTCTAGAAATGTTGTTATCTTTCTATGGAGGTTATATAAATGATATAAATAATTGAAAAACAAACTGCATCTCATACAAAAGTCCAATTCTTATTTCTTCATTCAATTAATTTTCATTGATTTGTTGACTTTTGCGTATTTTCTTATTCTCCGTCTTGGTCTTATTCTTATTGTCGAAAATATTTTTGATGTGTATATGTATCAGTACATGGGGATTTTGTGATGCAACTCAAATTTGTTCCCTTGAATTCATGGAATTGACTCCCTACTCAAGGGATTAGTTTACAGATAAGAGAATTAATTCAGTTCAGATAACATGAAACCATACACCGTCTCTCTCTCTCTCTCTATCTCTTATTATTTTTTAGGAAGCAATTTTTTAAAAAAACAAAACATTACTATGAAATAACGGTCGCCATTATTTACACTGTGTGGAATGTTGAGGTTGTCACTGACCAAATAAAAAAATTAGTGTTCTCATTCTGTCAAGTTTGTTGATAAAAAAAATCCCTCCATTTTTTTACATTAAGGAATTTACTATACTGGAATGACAATAGTTACAAATGTCTATTTATTTATGCCACTCTGAAGGTCACTTCTCTAATTGTCATTAACACTTTACGAGGGATCAGTTGACAAGACAAGATCAACATGAAGTGACTTGCGTTGATACAAATTTTTTCTCTTATAATTTTTTTCTATATGCATAACAGATACTACTCTAGCTATATACCTTTTGTATTTTTTTCTTTAAGAAGCTAAAAGTTTGGGTTGTATAAATGTAAAAAGTGTAGAATTACAGGGATCAAGTCAAAAAAAGAAGGGAGGCTACTGTAATATTCGTAATGTACATACATGGTTGATGTTGTAAAGTGATCCTTGTATGTTGTATGTGGGTGCCTTTGGGGCGTGTGTAATGTTATACAAGTACAAGACTTTTGAGATACAAGTTAGATTGGGCACATGATGACTATATGGCATGTTACAATAGTAAATATAAAATGGATCTTCAAATATATATTTTTTACAGGGGGGAGTATGAGTCGTTAAGAGACGTCTGATGTAAAAGAGAGAGAGAGAGAGAAAGGATCATTCTCATGTTCGGTACCCTTATTTGTGGTCATCCCAAAATTTCCTGCTCTGTAATTAAGGAATTCGGTTGCATAGTGGGTTGAAGGTAAGTCATGGTTTGATGATTGAAAGCCAGAGATTTTAGCCATATATGTATTATTATACTACTTTTTTTCTGTATACATTTCAAACATGCTTCTCAAACCTTATTCACACACACCTTCCCCATCCCCGCCTTGTCAATGAAATCTTACAATGTACAATGTATAGTTACGTACAATGAAAGCAAGTGGGGGTTTAAAACTAAGATTAAAAATTTGGATTTGTAAGTTAGAAGCATCGAGGGGGAGTGTTTCATAATTCATATGGCCCAAATTTTCGATCCTTCCTCTTCCTTCTTGATCTTTCAAGACGAGAACCGATCCTCAGTTTCTTCTTTTTTTCTTTGGTTCTGACCGAGGAAATTTCTCACACTCAGTTCTAATTAGGTTGGCTCTTATTGTGGCTGCTGCAGTTAAAAGATGACCATGCGATATACTCGTACTTTCTCTCAAGATGTTGATCAGATTCCCAATCTTTAGATTTAGAGGTAGAGAAAATGGGTAGTCTTTCCTTGATTCTAATTGTAGGTTGTTGGTGGCCTGTCTTCATTCCCTCTTAGTCTCAACAATAGAGAGAGAGAATGCCCGACAATCAGTTCATCATCACCGTCACCCAGTCAGCTGAGAGTCCCTCCTTTTTCGGAGGGGAAAAAGGCAAAAAATTGTGTCCAGTGCACTACGAACTACGAATATAAGCTGACGCCAGTCTATTTAAGTTAATTACTATGTACATTTTTAACCAACAGAAAAAGGCCGGCGCAAAACGTTTTTTAGTTGTTTTTGTTTCTTTTTATTAAATTTAAAACATTGTCTTATATTTTATATGAACAATGAACAAACTAGATTAATTGGTTTTTTTAGAATTTAATCTGAGTTGCAATTCTTTGAAACAATTTTTGCCAATGATGACAAGTAAACTATCTATTTCCGTTTGAAATAAATGTGAATAATTTTGAATAAATTGTCAAAAAAATATGGTTTATTATTTATTACAGGAACTTACAGTAATTGAAGGGAGATATTGTGGAGTATCTGTACATGTATATGAAGAGTCAATGGTTAGAAGAAAGAGATTTAGATATGATAAATGTGTATCTAATGGGCGGGCGGATTCGTGCTTTTCAAAGCTGCTATTAAATACAATTCAATCATTTGCACAGACAGAGACTTGTCTTGTATCTTCTTCTTTTTCAAGACTTTTCCATGGATCTCTCTCTCTCCCTCTCTCTTCAGGAAAGTTTAGAAGGATGATGAGATGATTCATAGACCGTTTTACAATTCACAAACGATAATTTGCTTCAAAATATATTCTCCCCCCCCCTCTCTCTCTCTCTTTCTAGTCGTCTCGTATTTTATAAACCTTTTGAAATAACATGAGATTGAGTCAAGATTAAAATCAAAGGGAATTTGATGCCCATTATCCAAATTCAAATTGGATAAAATTGGAAAGAAATAAACTTAAACTTGATACACTATAAAATCCTCTCTCTCTCCCTTTATGTGTACTTTCCCTATATTTTAGATTGTAGAGTACAAAATTGCGAATTTTTATAGCTCCATGCGCCTTTTTCTTAATTTAAGGACAGGGTAAAGGATTTGAGTGTATAGATTTGTGGGTAAAAAATGCATTTTCTCTGCAGAGTTAGCGTCTTTATTTCTGAACCGATTTTCATGTATGAGGGCTCAAATCAAACCTTGGAATGTCCTCTAGGACACCTTGACGCATTATTGACAATACATGTCACTTTAAGGGTCCAAAAAGTCAATCGCGTGACCCTCTTCATTGTCACTTTTCTGTCTCGTATCCAAGACACTTTTTGTATCAAATTGTGAGGAATTTTTTTCTCCATTGTTTTTTTGAAATTAAAAATTTATTGACTCAAAAATGTTGCCATGCAATATCCGGTCATTTTGGTAGACCACTGTTTGAATTACCTTTTGGACCCTTAAAGTGACAGGTATTGTCAATAATGCGTCAAGGTGTCCTAGAGGACATTCCAAGGTTTGATTTGAGCCCTCATACATGAAAATCGGTTCAGAAATAAAAACGCTAACTCTGCAGAGAAAATGCTTTTTTACTCACAAATCTATACACTCAAATCCTTTACCCTGTCCTTAAGCCAGATTTGTTTTATAAAAAAAATATTATTTTTAAAGTGTATCATAATGCAAATTAGAGACGAGAAAATCCACAAAAAATTCAATGAGAATTTTAATGGTCAAAGTTGTACTGAATAATCATTAAACGATGCATTGTTTATTTTTTGTGTAAATAACATAGGGAGGGATGGGTGAGAGGTAAGAATACGGAGCAAGTAATTAAATTAACATTTATAGGGAATTATCAAACAAAAAAAGCTAACCTGTTGCATGATTTTTCTCTGTGGAATTATTCTTTGGCCTGGACGTAAGGCTGGACCCAATTGTAGACAATCCTCATGAATTTGTACATTGTACTATATGGAAAGATACTGAGAGAAAGAGAGAGGAGGAATGTGAAGTGTACGCACACTTTTAAAATATGAGATGAAAATAAAGCCCAAAGGGAGATTCTCCACTGCACTAAAGTCAATGGTAGCACACACTCCACGAGAGGAAAGAAGGAAAAAGCAAAATTATCGTGGGAACGAAAAACAAAACTTTTTTAGCCCAACAATACAAAGACTACATTCACAGCCCTTCATTTTCTTATCGAAAAGTACCTTCAAAATTGAATACCGAGTATAGATTAAACATAAAAATATTCCCAAAAAGATGATTTCATCTGTATCTCTATGTACGAGTACAACTGTAATTAGTTACAAAAGGCGAGCCTTGAATTTAGTGTAAATAAATTAATACAAATATTTTTACACATGCAATCAACCCACAAAAAGACACTCATTGTGGGTGGAAAATTCGATACCATTATTTTCTCTCTCTCTCTCTCTGTCTCTCTTTCTTATTTAAGAGATTTGTTCAACTTTTTAAAGTTTTACAAACGATGTGGGCTTTAAATGAGATTCTTTTCCATTTTGGTTATAGTTTGCAAAAAAACCCTCCAAATCCGGTTCAGTGACTTTTAATTAGTCAATTAGAGTTTGCACATTTTTGACAGAATTTATTAATCATTATAATTTGATTTTTAAAAATTAAATCAATTTAATTAAAATTACATTACCAAAAATAAAAAATCTTTAAAAGATTGAGGAAAAGTTACATGGAGCATCGATTTGAAAATAAATTCAAACAAAATTTTTATTAAAATATTTTCATGTATAAATCCCGTCCCTCATCCTATTAAGATATCCCTTCTATTTCTCAAAAGTTTCAAATCTGTAAGGCCCCTTTTGTCTCAACTTCTCAGTTAACTCAACTCAATATTTGTGGAAGCATAACGAGTTGGCCTTTGCATAATAAATAAATAAAGTTGATTCATTTCAACTTCCGTTCAAAATTTATTGCGAGTTGTAGCCCTTTTATTTAATACTGTACATATTAATGGTATTTATTTAACCAGACCATGATCTCCGTTTCTTGTGGTGCGTCAGCTTATAACCATTTATTTTTTTCTCCTTCTCTGTACATTATTATTGATGATGTTGGACTCTCACACACTAAAACGTTTAGAATTTTGGACACACAACAAATACAAATAACAAATAGACGTATATTGGGTGCCTTATATTTTTCTCTGTGAGACTGTCAAATTGTAAAGACTACAAAATTCTTCACATCAGTTATGTACATACGGTTGAGCATAATCTTGTACAGAAACTAAAGTGAAATTTACGAGCTCTCATGTAAGTAGAAGCAGGGTCTTGAAGGGAAAAATATAAACAAGAACCCCTTGGCTTCTCTCTCTCTCTCTCTCTCTCTCTCTTTACAAGTCTCCGATACTAAATTTAGTGTACAACGTACACTACAAGCCACAAACATGAACGACGACAGTGGAGACCATTGACAAATTTAATGGGAGTCTCCAAAAAACAGTTATGATTTTTGTCACACAACAGTTGAGTGACTAGAACAAACTACAAATTTAACCAGCCCCCGATTTTTAATGGTGCAAAAAAAAGAGGAAAGGGAAAATTTGTCTCTTGTGCACCGTTACGTACCGTAGAATTGTACAAGTAGAGAACAGACTGTACAATTTTTATAGTTATTATTCCATTTCTTGAAATACATAATCGTTTACACATCTCCCTCTCTCTCTACAGCAGACAGAGAAGGAAAAAGAAACTTGTTGCTCCCAAAAAAATAATTTACTTTCCACGCCCTCCAAGCACAAATGACACATAGCAAACGGAATGGGTTAGTGCCCCATTTTCCGGTGAAAATCCTACACCAAAAAAGTGAATCAAAAAGTCCATGAAAGAAATATAAAAAAATCCAGAGAGAGAGAGAGAAACTTATTTTTTATGGTGTTTACCTTGTTAATTTATGATTTCAACAGAGTTTTTTACCACCTGTACACACTGTCCATGGTCAACAGAGTTACATGATTGAGGTTGGACTTTTTCAGTAGAGAAAATAAAAAAGAAAAAAAAGTTTGGAGATGAAGAATGAGATCCTCCTGGTCTCGTCTGACTCATTTTATTTATATGACTCCTACTCTTGTCTCTCTCTCTCTCTCTCAGTAAAGATTTTGTACATATGAAAAAGGGGTAAGTGCTTCAGTTTGTTTTTGGAGGATTGGACGTCAGAGAGATTAAATGAAATAGAGTGGAATTTTTCCTAAAAGGAGAGCCATGGCCATGGCCATCCACAGTCAACTTTTCCTCTCCCTCACCAAGTGGTTTCTGTATGGACTGAAAAGATAAAAAGATTTTGTGATTCGCTAATGCCCCTTCTCTCTCTCTCTTTTACCTTTACAGATTTGAGATGATGTTCACAATGTTGTTAGACTGAGGCACTATCTTTGCTTTTAGCCATTTTTATGTACGGTAGAATGGAAAAGACGTCCAGCTAATAGACAATGCTGAGCAATAAAACAGCAAATGAATTTATGTTCAGGCGAGAGATGAACCCCACACAAACTTTTACTCCAAGTCTACGTGTAGTATCAGTACAGACTGTACAGTTTTCTTTCATTTTTTAAGGCTGGACAATTTTAGCTAGGAGACTTTACCTTTACTGGAAAATGGGGGTACTACATTTTTAAATCTGTTTTTACAAGCTACACAAGATTTAATATTTCATTGTGAAACAACAGGAGCAACAGGGGGTAAAAGAATATCTAATTAAAAATCATGGACCTCTCTCTCTCTCTCTTTCTTTTCTTCAAATCTAAATCACAATCCACAAAAGAAACTCATTGACCAAATCCCCAAATTTAAATGTTTTCCAGTGCATTATGACCAGTCTCTAATTTTATAATAAAATGGTTCTAAGTCTTGAAATTATTTTTAAGCTTCATTTTTTAAATTACATGCAGGGTAATTATGGGAGATTAGCCTTTCAGATAATAATCTAAATATTTAGACTATTGTGTCTTTGATTGTAATCATTTTTTTGAACAAGAATTTAAAATTTTCTAATCCTCTTTTCTTTCTTTTACACATTTACAGATACGCTGGTACTGGTAAGTATCTTTCTCTACGATCTTCGTACGAGATGAGAAAAATTGATGGGTGAGTTCAGTTTCTTCTTTTTTTTTAAAAAAAATAAGTAGTTTTTTATGTGCCACTCTAACATAAGGCTGGAACACAAGGCTGGTCTGTCCGTAGTGCTACTTTATTATCTCCATGTTAAAAGTCTTGAGCCTTGTTTTCCCCAACATTTACATTTATTATGTAATGTATGAGAGAGAAGATAATAGGAAATAAATTTTTGTAGTAGCCTGTTTTCTTGTTTTATTTGACGACTCCTAATTTATTTGACTATTTAATAACGCACACACTAACTTTCCCCGCAAGCTCGTTCCTCCACAAATTTTTTTTTTCTTCTTGTTTAGCTCGTACAACTTTTACTACCCCCATCTTATATCATTCTCCCTTCATCTTACACACACGCCATAGCGTCAAATTGACGGTGTTGTCCGTATTAAATATCTGTTAAAAAACATTTGCGGAAAAAAACGTCGTTTAACAGTTTTTTTTGCAATGAACAGGTCATTGATTTTAGTTCTTTTCACCTCAAGTTCAAAATTAAATCTCTTTCTTAAAATAATTTCTACTACAGATACTAATTAAAAATTAATTAATTAAATTTAATTCTAAAATAAATTAATTTGAAGCCAAGTATGTTTCTACTAAAAAATAAAAAATGTCGTAAAGTGTTTGAACATAATAACAAAGATTGCAAGGTCTTGAACACATTCAACTCTAAAATATTTTCAAGGGAATCTTCTCATCTTGTGAATATTAAGAAAAATGAGGGATGAGAGAGAGAGAGAGAGAGTTAAACGGGTTACGAGGAACCGAGGACTATAAATCCGTCAGGAATGACGTAACTCAGGTTTACACTTGGTGTCAAATTCAACTTATTGCTGAACACTTTTTGGCTCTCACATTCTCCTCCTCTGTGATGTACAGAGACTCGTAGTAGTAGTACATGTTACATGTTAGTTGTACAGACTATGAGGTAATGTAGTAAAGAATGGGAAGAGATTAGTTGTTAAATCTCAAACTGTGGGACCTGATCTACATTTTGTGTTAAAACAGAGAGAGAGAGAGAGAGAATAAAGCGTGTGTATTTATGTGAGGGCGTACATTGACGGCTTTTTAAATGTGTTCAGTCTGTGTGTACAAAGGAGGTGATGGGTTTGGACCAAAGAGTTTGGTGCCTAATGAACTGAAAAGTGACGCGTTCCCACGATTAGGATTTAATGTTTGTGTTAATAAACACCATTAAAACCCAACACACACAAAAAAACATTGAGCATTTTCAATATATTTAGCTCCCTTCTTTTTACGAATATATTACAATTTTTATACTCATCGTCAATGAATATTATTTTTTAAAATATTTAACAGCCTTTTTTTTGCCTACATTGGGACGTGTGACTGAATTAACGATCTCATCTCTCTCTCTCTCTCTAAAAAAATTTTGTCTTAAAAAAATAACCGTCATGTGTAGAATAATCCATATGTAGAATTATATTGACTAATTTATGAATCAAAATTTCTCAAACTAAATCCCCCTTTTCAATTTCTCATCAAGCATAGAATATCTGTAGAATATTTGTATGTAAGAGCATTCCAAAAATTCTTTGACAATTTTGAAAAAAATAGATCTTTGAGAGAAGGGTTTTGAGAGTTGATGTTAAAATTTATCAGGATATTCAAAATTTCAGACACAAATCCTTGTAGCCTCATTTAATAACACATTTTTCCAAAACTAATTTTTAGCATAGAAAACCTTCCTTACCTTACATAAAACAACTTAATGCTCCCAATCTAATATTTCAAGTGTACCTTAATAAGTGGAAGAGGGAAAATTAGGGAAAATTTTGTACATATATATAAGATTTAATAGAATATCTGTATCCCAAGTATAAAAAAACCTTTAGAAATAGCAAATGGTGTGAGAATGCTATTCTATACCAGAACAGAGTGGTACTCAGTATTAGAACACACGGGTAAAGTTTAAGGGCAAGTCAAGAGAGATTATTTGAAACCATCAATTAGAGACTCGAAGAGCATGTCGAGAATTTATCTTTGGATTATATAGAAATATTTTTCTTATGTGCATCAAAATGATGATGATGATGATGATGGAGGTAGAGAGAGAGGGAAGCTGTAAATGAAACCAAACGGGCCATTTTCTATTTTGTCTCATAAGGAGAAGAAGAACAAAAACAACATTAGGAGATGAGATCGTGTAGGGAAGGAGGTTGTGCATCTAAATCATCAAAAAATATTATACGTACACATACAAGATCCCTAAATTACCGATGGGTCCATTGCTTTCCCGTACAAAACCACTGCTCCATTACCTTTCCACAAAAACCATGGACGGTCAATAGAGGATGAGGATGAGGAGGAGGAGGGGGGATAATTACCCGTATTTTGTAGGTATCTCTTTTTCTCCTCTTATACATTTTACACAATATTCTATATTGTTATGGGGCTTCCCTAAACGTTGTATAATTTTCCCAAAAAGATCGTGATCAGCTGACATTAAATGTCTATACTCAAGTGAGGTCATTTTAACATGGAAATAGTGGAACTAATACAACTTTTGGAAATTATAAAAACTTTTTTTGTTGTTCCCAACTACACAAATATACAGCAGATAGATGATGTACAAGTATAACCTCATTTTATTGACTATTTTTTTACCGCTCAAGAGTATTAATTAGTACCAGCAATACCATTTATTATAATCACAACACTAGGAGAAAAAAAAGTTAATTATTGAAGGGTATTTTGGTCTGAGCTCGTGTACAATTACGAAATATACATACCTCAATACAATTAACATGAGGGGAAAAAAGACATCGAAATTTTGACAGTTTGTGCATAATGATCACACACACAGGTATATTTATATACTCGTTATAATACTATAACGCCGTACAGGCACAGGCCTTATACCTCCTATGGTCAATTTCTTTTATGGTTTGAGCTTTCAATAATAAAAAAAATCATTTTTTTATCGTATTTACTCAGGCCATTGCCTTACATGTTATATATTCTTCATTAAGTTAATTATCTCTACTAATTAATGATTAAGTTTAGCGTTAGAAAATAATAACATTATTAGACGCTCTATTCTTCAAAGTATTTGAGGAAGAGATTGCGGCTGATGAAAAGACGACTTTGTAGAGTCTTCATAAGAAATATAAATGATGGAGAGATAAGATCCTGCATTTTGATTTTTTTAGCCCACCATCAAAATTAATTCAAAATTTTTATCCCTACAGTATCTCTGTCCCTTACTTTTTCCTATGAGTGTACTAGTATCTCTATACAAAGAGAGAGAGAGAGAGAGAGAGAGAGAGAGAGAGAGAGAGAAGGGATGATGTGATGGACTTGAAGTTTGTGGTCTGGAGATTTACAAAGTATAAAAAAAGAGATGTTTGACAAGGGAACGTGTTGTGTGTTAAATTTAGTGAATGGATAGGACATGTATAATATTATACACAATGCAGATAGACCATAAAAAAGGAAGGGGGGATGTGTTGTTCTGTTCATAAAATAACAAATGGTCGATTGTCTGTCTGGGTGCTGTTAATTAATGTAATTAATGATGTGTAGTAAATGAAGGATGATGGAAAGGAGCTTTTTCCCATTCACGATTGACATCATCTCTATCTCTTGTAGTGTACAGCAATGTGTATAAATACACACAAGATCTCCCCTATCAATTCCTTGTCCTGTACAGATTACATTGTAATTGTGTAAGTCTGTAGACAAAATAGAGTACAAACAATTTTTACATTTTTTAAAGTTGATTGTTCTTATTTTCCTCAATTGTTGATGGAGTCCATTTGATTGTCTAATGGCTTGGGCTATTCATCATTTTATTTTTAGTCTCAAGTCAATACAAAGTGAAAATCTTAATACAAAAATTTGTAGTTTATTTTTCAACTTTTAATTTTGACACAAATTAAAATATTCTCATTTAATTTGTACACAAATATAGTTTTTAAGATTTGAGAGAGCTGAAATTTTTTTTTATTGAAAATGAAGATAAACCCTTTAATTTACATGCGAGATGGCCTCTGTCTTGTATACAATTTTGTCTGTTGAACCTTAAAATACAAACAAGCCTTTAATGTCTAATGTGCCATTGCATGCAGCTAATTGACTTTCCATGTTAACTGTCCATTGACGAGTGAGATAAAAAAAATGTCTTAATAAAGTGTCTGCATGCAAAAAGACAATGACATGTTTATTACACTTTTTTAAATCATGAATAAAAGAGAAAAAACTAAAAGAGTCACATTACAAATTACAAACACAAAAAAAATTATTTTCTTTAGAATCACCAGGAAAGAAGAATTACATAAAATGTAATTGATCTAATATATACGCCAAGTATACAATACAAGTGGCTAAAGTACAGACACTAAATAAGAAAAAAAATAGTGGGACTTTTACGTCAGAGAAGGAGGAAGAAGAAATAAAAATTATTCCATGAATTGTCAATTTTTTGCTCCTTTAGTCGCATCTCTGTCCATCCCCCCTCTCTCATTTCCTTCAAAAACTTCAAGAAGAGCTCAAAGTTGATCGTGTATATAGTAAAGACAGAGAATGTTACAGGTCATTCAATCGTAAACTCGTTAGATTTATGATTTGCTCACGGCTACTCTACACACACAGACAAAACTCTTTTTTAAAAAATGATGATTCTACAACTCGCAATGTCCATTCCATTGCAAATGGCCAGAGTTTTGTGTCTTGAATGACTCTCGTATATTTGTACAATTAAAAAGATGAATTTTCTTGTTACTTGAATATCATGAATTTTTTTTTCATTCTTTACTAAAATATTTTCCATTCGTTCTACTCTTTAGTCTCTATATCTGCATATTTTTTCATATAAAATTTTATACTGGCTCATATTTTTATTTTATAAGCGGCATCAACCATTTTTTTTTGTAAAGTGCGCTAATATTCCTAATGATGAGCCTCCCCATTCGTTTCGCCTTGGTTCTAATCTGTAATTTGTATGTACAATATGTGTAAAAAAGAATTGTATAATATTCAGTGTCAATATGTACACAAAGAATTGGTTATGGAATATAAAACATAGTAAAAATTGGGCATAGCATTAAAAAGACATGAGGAGGAGGAGGACAGAGAAGAAAAAGAATAAATCAAAAGGGAGTAAAATTCATATGACTGGGATTATTAGTAACAAGTCAAGTCATACTGTGCACTCTGCTCATCTATTATTGATTTGATTGAGGGATGCGGATCAGCCTCCGTCTTGCATCTCTACTTTTTTTTATTCTTTTTTTTCCTCTCGGCTTTCAATGCTTTTGACTTGGCCACTGATTGTACATACATAGAAACCAAGAGAACAGCAAAGGCAAAAATTTCATGTGATGATGAGCTACTTAGAATTTATGATATGGATTATTTTCCAAATCATAAATTTAAACTTGTTGAATATTATATACAGAAACAGAAGATGGTCTGTGGCCATAAAATGATACAAGCGGAAGCTCAAATGAGTATTTTTGTGTATCAGAATCTGTAGTAGCATGATGATTATGATAATCCAGAAATTTCTATGTACGAGTATATATATATAGAAATTCTTGAAAATAAAATTAGGAAAGCCACAAGCCCAAAAATAAAGGAAAAAAAATTTAACCCTATAAATTTAAACAAGAGTAAAGATTCTACATCTTTTTGTGGTACAATCTCGAGTATGTTGTACAGTGTACATAATAAATCATATTTTATACAGTCCCTGTATATAGAAAAGATTGAAACTTTTTTTTTGGTGAAAAACTTTTTTTTTCTGTTCTTGCCTTTAAAGAAAAGAAGATTTGTATGACAAAGAGGGAAAAGGTAAAGGTCGAAGTGGGTGGAGGCTGGAGGCATCCACAGTTAGAATGGCACACGAATCGTGTATGCCAATGCCATTTATTTCATACCATCAGCTCCTGACAAACTATCCATTATACCATAACGACGATGATTCCCTTATCCCTTCAAAAAATTGTACCAAGCACAAAACTAAAGATATCCGTACGTTAGACTGTACAGACACATGGAGGATATTGCGGGGGTATACTATTTAATTTTTTTTAAATCTTTCAATGTGTGGGCAGATTTTATAGAAATGATGATACGACATGGAGCATGGAATCTCTCTCTCTCTCTTGTTTTCTTCTACACAAGGAGAGAGAGAGACTTGTATTACATGAAGATGATAAAGATTGTGTGAGTGTGTGTAAGATGTTGGTCGAGAAAGCTCAACTTGTCTTTTCTTCTTTTGTGAGTCGAGTCTCTCTCTCTCTCAAGTTGGCAGTCGATCACAATTGACAATGGAATAAAATGCATAATTTTTCTCTTAGCAATGCATATAAAACTATTTTATTTTTAAACTTGTAACAGCCACAGTCACACTCTCTACAGACACAATCCTCTAATCGTTGGTAGTTACATAAGGCTAATGTGAAATTTAGAATGTGAGAAGAAAATGATATTGAAGCGATATCACTTGACTTGGAGATGAAGGGATGAATGGTTATATTGTATTGAAGGCATGTGAATGAGGTTGATGATAATGATGATAATAATAATAATGGAAATTATATTATACATATTTTATACGCACATATGTACATAATATGCAAAAGATTCTTCAAGTAGGAGGCAACATTTTAATGTTAGCTGGAGCTAAGTAAGAATAATGTACGAGTGTGTTATGTTATGTGAGGTATGTGTGTGTGTTGTTCCATGGACCATCATCATCATCCATTTCAAGCAGTTTGTAGGTTCATCGACTTTTATTTCGTTTATAATATAACTCTATATCTCATACTGTAGCATGTCTAGTACACACCACAGTCTCTTGGGTTACCGAACAACAGTTTTGTAATGATGATACACTACAGATAGACGTATAAAATTAAATCCACATTTTCAACTTTATTTTTCTACTATTTATCTATTCTACAGACTGTACTTGTACAAGATAAAAGTGGAGATGGGAGATGAGGACAAGTTGTAAATTATTCCTGAATTTTTAAAAATATTTTCCTTACAAAGATAAAAACAAGAAGAGAATAGACGTAGAGGTAGAGAATGGACAAGAGAAAATAATCAACAAATTTGTAGACTCCAAGTTGTCAAAAAAATTGTTTGTCGAGTTTCTCCAACAAATTAAAAGCACACCTCACAGTCTAAGCTGCACTGTAAGGGAAAAGACAGTTGAGTTGGGATGAAACGTGGGCTTTTCATTTTTGGCTAATGATTTGAATTGGTCTTGACCGTCTATTCATCTCTCTCATTGTTTGTGTGTGTTTGAGCGTAGTTCAGACTGATGAGACTGACAGTGAATTGTATCATCACATCAAATACCAAATGTCCATCAGCTTTTTATATATAATCGACTTGTCTCTCTCTCTCCATGGCTGTACTTGTACTTGTATGAGTGCAGTCTGTAGGTGGAAAAAAGTACATAAAACTCCCCGAGTCAAAAAATTTCTTTTTCTTGATCGTCTTTCAGAGAGAGAGAGAGAAGCCCTCTTTTTTACAGTACATTTCATGTCCATCCGTCTTTTTTCGTCAGTTTTTCGCCCTTGGCCCTTCTCTACATTTTTACAGATATCTCATGTTGAAAAAAAAAAACTTTCAAAGTAATTTTATACTTTGCCGATTTTCATTTCCTACCTATATCAGTAATATTCCCCCAACTCATCTTCATCTTTTGTAGAAGAAGAAGATGAGTGTGTTTTCTACCTTTATCAAAAAATAAGAAGAGTTGGAGTTGACGAGTATAAGAAAATACAGATGTAAAGATGTATACAAAGGATAATGGAGGTTTGCAAACCTGGCCAAAAATTACTGGCAAACATCAACATCAGCATTGCACTCTACATTTTTGCATGATGAAAAAGTTGTCAAACAACAAATTTTCTCGTTGTGCATTATATATACATTTCCTAACTAATGCACAGAATATTACTTGATATGGCTCCTGGCCACGAGATGATTGCCCGAGTACTCATGTGTCTCTGTCTGTGTTGTGTTGAGAGTCCCAGTGGTGGACGATATGAGAAAAGTAACATTTTATTTTCATTTTTATTCCTCTTCAAATTATTTTCGCATTCCCTCCCTCCATGATTACAATCTCTTTCCTCTGTACGTCAGAGAAATTTTACAGACTTTACTTTTAAATAGAGATGTAGTTTACGAATATCAGAAATTTTGTCAAGATTTCATTGAATTTAAATAAAGATGTCTGGTCTATGTTCCCTTACAGTAAATTCTCTATGTAAAATTCATTATTTCAATATTACACAGGTAAAATGTACAGAGAGAGAGAGAGATTTGACTACACGCAATCAGTAAATTTTGAGCGTCATTAAATATCAGTAAAGAAGAAAAAAAGGTCCAGCTACAGGTAATGCTCATGTTTGAATATTTTCTCACGACTTTTGTGTACAAAATTTTACTCAATTTATTTTTTCCAAACAAGAGTTTGCAAAAAGATGATCAAAATCGCTAATGAGAATCATTTGTGTATTGAATTTTATATTCTGCCAAATTGTTATACAAAAATCCACAATTAAGGTTAAAAAAAACATTACAAATTCTTCTTATCGTAGTCAACTAAAGTTCACTTGGGAAACGAAGAGAGAGAGAGAGAGAGAGAGAGAGGACAAAATACTCGTAGGAGTTTTAACGTAAAATTTTTTACTCTGCTTCCGGAATTACGTTCCATCGTCCCCACGACACACAATTAACTAACATGAAAAAATATATAAAAAATAGTAAATGCCGCCTCCATTGTCCATGTTTTGTGTTTTTTGTAATAATAATGTGGTGTATGGTCCAAAAGAAGAAGAAAAAAAACTGGATTTTCTAGTTAAAGGAGGAGGAGGGGAACACACGAGTAAATGTAATATGATCTACAAAAGTTAACTAATTCTCTTTTATTACTCCAACTATTTATTTCCCAGTAAGGTTCTTACCTGGTCCTTTTATTATTTATTTTATTGTTTGTCTTGGGATATATAATTTTTCAATAGGAAAAAAATTGCGTGCAAATAATTTTTTTAAAAGTAAAAAAAGTAATACAATCAAGCTAATTAAACTTTATATTAATGTACTTACTTAATACTTTCCTTCATTTTATTAACGAGAGTGTTAAACTATAATTATTATTTATTATCTGTACTTTGCCACCTCATTGACTATTTTTTTTCCTGTGATTGTTAATCCTGTTCTATTAATCATTTTTTATTTTTCTCAGCAAGCTGTATCTCTACCTCTAACTAGAGTCTCTTTTTTACAAGGAAATTGCAAGAAATTAAAAGAATTCTTTAACAGTTTAAAAGTAAAATCATTTCGGATTTCCTTTAGTTGCTGAATTTAATCACCGAAATCAAGGATAAAAGTAAAAACAAAAAAAGTTGACTTTTAGAATAAAATAATGTAAAAATTGTAATTAAATTTGAAAAATAAACAGGATCAATAATTGATGAGTTTTTTTTTCAACGGAGGACAAAAAGTTAGCGGGAAATCAGCTGGAAAAAAATAGGACTGAATAAAGGTATTCCCAGTATTCCAGGCATTCGGTGGGAATCCCCTCAAGGTTCAAAGACGATGAGTCTCTTGTTCATCTTGTGTGTGAAGATGATGGTTAGTTTATTAAATAATACACACACACACACACAAGTGCCGGTGTTCACAGACCAATATGTATTGCTTTTCTCCTTCTCCTTCATCTTTGTAAATGAAAATCTTCCGTAGAGAACGAGGAGAGATACTGCACCTCAGAAAATCCTCGTCCTTGTTTTTAGAGAGTTGTCCATGAGGGAAAGGATAAAAATGAAGGGTAACAGAAATGTATTTGGTGATATTAGTATTACTATTATAATAGTATTATATATAGAGAATATTAGAGTAAGGGAAGCAGAGTGACTGGTGAATTATTCATCTCTCTCTCCTGGCCGCACCCTATACTCCCAAGTATACAAGATAGTCCTCTCTTTCTTGTAACTTTTTATTTAATCTTTGAATGGTAAAACTCTCATACTGATGAAATCCAACTTCATCACATTTCTATCTCTCATAATACATTTACATGGTAAGTTCTTTCATTTCACAAAAAAAAATGTTTTTTTTCTCCTTATCATCCATAATGTACATGCTGTTAACTATAAATATACTTATACTTATTATCTTCATCATTGAGAATTTTTTTTCAATTCAATTTCTTCATTCTTAGTTGGTCTCATCCTCAAAAAATTTGTGTACACTTGAGGGTACGAGTATAATATGCACATTGCATGTGTATTTGTAATAGATGGTCAATAATCTATACGAGCTACAGATATCTGTACCGGCTACAGCTATACAATTGGAATGTACAAGAGGAAGGAATGAGTCTCTTGGAATCTTTCTTCTTTTGAAAAAAATGAGATCCTTATGAGAAAATTGAAATTATTATAAGATTTAAGATGCAAGAAAAAAATAAGATTTTTTTTACATAATTTATTACTCATTTTCACCATCTTCTCTCGATTCTTCGCAGGTGGCTGACTTGAGTTGATTTTTGTGTGTGCATGCATGTACATAAACTAATAAAAAAAATATTTCATGGACATTTTTGTAATAAGAATTCCATGCTGAGTTAAATATACAAGTTATATATAATATATTTAATATTGCACAGAGTAAATAATTAATACGATTAATAAAGTATGAGTGCTCTTAGTACTGTCGTAATGGACTGACAAGCTTTTTTAGAATAAAGAATTGACTTGTTTGTTTTTTTATCTTGTTTAAACTTGAGAGAAATATTGTTTGAAAATAGGATTAAAGGAGGTAATGATCTCCAGAGTATCCAGACAGTACAAAATCCATGGAGGGTACAATGATTTCAAATCCTTTTTTTTGTCCTTCCTCTGTGGTCATGTACATACAATGGCACTTTAAAGAGATTTTTATGTAGGAGAATGGTTTTTGTGTATCGTTTTTGACGACAAGTCATCATAATATGTACACTCAAGGGAGTTTTACATGGCATTTGATCTCCAGGTAAATAAGCGACAATGTTTTTTAATACCATTGAGTTTCCGGGGGATTGAATACTGAATGAGTGTGTGTACATAATAAGGAGAATGGGATTGTTAAAGAGGAAAAGTCATTAATGGGAGAGAGACATAGATTTTGATGACTCTTGTCGTCGCATTATGTGTCAAGACGGCAAACGACATGCATTTTATGAGTCTTGTGCGTGTCCCATGGACAAAACAACAAAAACAATGTGTATTTTTTCCGACCCATACTTTTTGGTCTCTGAGAATGTACGTACATAGGTATGTACACAAACTAAATAAAATATCCCTTCGTCTCCCTTTTTTGATATGTACAAAAGTTTTCCATGTAGAAATGAAATGGCAATAAGAATTCGGTGAAAAAAGATTCCAGGAGGAGGTTGGAGACAAGTTTCTTTTGAGAGTCTGGTCTACAATGACACATTTTAGTAAATATTTTAACTCTGTAGTCATCATCATACTTGTCGTTATCCTGGTGGTTGGGGGGTGATTGAGAATGGCGACGGGAAAAGGGACAAAAAAAGGTAGAAAGGAAAAGTAGTCATCATTTGTCATGATTCCATGTTCATTTAATAGACATGGAGAGAGATACTTTTTTTAAAAAATTTAAACTACTGGGCAAGGGACTTTATCCCTTCTCTCTCTCTCTCTCTCTCTCTCTCTCTCTCTCTCTCTCTTTAGTGTGTCTTGTGTCTGTTGTAAACAACAATAAGGAGTAAAAGTACAATCATTCCATGTTTTTCCAGGCCTATTATTAGATTAGTTTACAATAACAATACATGACAAAAAAATTTACAATAACAAATTGTCATATGATCCCAAACTCTACCACTAGTTAACAAGGATTCTCGAAGTACTTAAAAAATGTTTATTGTCAATATTATTAAGTGTGCGTTGACTTCAATAAAAGCAATCAAAGAGATTTTTTTAGGTACTCTTGCACGGGTCTTGTCTTATCATTTATCATTTTGATATGAATTGTTTACAGAGTTGAGTACATTTATCTAGACCAAACCCACACACTAGCATATGAGATGAGTGCTCTGTAGTTTTCAATTAAGGTGAGTCGTTAAGTGATTGTGTGATCCTTTACTCGTAAATATATCAGAGCAGTGCAACTTTGTTTACCTTGTCAATATTTTATATTTGTTCTTTGGCAATAACATCACAAATACTATTATTCATTTTAATAATTATCTTTTAGTCTTCGTCTCTCTCTCTCTCTGTACATAAACAATTTTTACAGAGTAATTTATGAGGTTTGACAGATGGCGTCAATGACAAAACAAATTTTATCAATTTTTTCATTGCACTGCACTAGAGATACAATTTATAGTAAATCTCTGTACTTAGGTAGAAAATATTAAATCTAATAATAAACCATCATCACAATTTCAAGCTTAAAATCAATTAGCAACATGTACTTTTCTCCATGTTATTTTTTTTTGGTCCGTCATGATGAGACGTGGGGAGTTTTATAGCTTTTAACTGGAAACTATTTATATATATATAGCAAATAACACACAAAATACTTGAGTGGGGGTAAAACTAACCGAAATATTTTTTTTAAAAAAACAATTTCAGGTGGACTGCTGGTTTCCACAATATTTTTTTATGTCATTCCATGTATTCAATGACAGCTTATTACATTAGTTTAGACCCATTTACAGTTGTTGTTTGTGTACGTATAACATTATATAAGTAGAAGTACAAGTATTTAAGAGTGAGGGTAAATTCTAGACAGGCCTTCCTTTGCCTCCTCCTTTGTGGACCGTTCAAATTGTTCTCATAAAAGTTGCTCTTTCAAGTTTCACACTGTGTAAGGGGGTTTTTTGTAGTTTGTACTCAACAAGATATAAGTACAGGGATAGTGTAACGTTAAAGGAAAAACTGCATGGGAGTAACAGAATTTTTTCTTTGGTCTTGCTTCCTAACAAACAGATGAGCGTAACAAAACATGTGAGGATTGTATAAAGTAATAATGCACCAACAAGTCCATTCCGTTTTTTGAGGGCCTATAGTTTCTCTCATCTCTCCTCTTTTTCTTGTGTCCATATAACTCAAATGAAAGAAAAACTTCTTTACTAATCTTATAGGCATCGTATCAGAGGGGAAAAAAGACTGTCGACTTTTTCAACTTGTTCAGTTGACTCCTTGCACTTGTGATGAACACACACACACACGTTTGGTTTACAGTTTGAAAGACTATGTTTTATTTTTCTCAGAATGTGTTGACAATTTAATCAATTTATAAAAGGACTATTTTCTGGCTTGGTGTACTTTAAGTACGTGCCTATATATGTACAATTGTTTGAGTGAAGGGCTTTGTGTGTTTTTTTTTTAATTTTTGGCCCAATTTTTTAAAATTGTAAATTTAAAATTTTTTGTTGTTGACATCGACATCAGTATAAGGACCAACATGGTTAGTTTGATTAATTAATTAATTGTTAGTTTGTTTTTGGTATGAATTTCTTTGGATATTTACTCATTGAAACAAGTTTTTCTCAATGTTGAGAGCGGCAAGGGAAAATTTGTCAAATTTTTTTTTTTTGCGATTTGGGAGACTTTCTATTTTAATTTATTCGATCTGTAAATAATCAATTAAAATATCAAAAGTGTGAATGTTAACAATGAAATCTTGGTGGATTTGTAGTAATTCGGAATTTCGTGCAAGAATTGATTTTATTCTACGACTCAAAAAGGTTTGATACTAGTTATTTTTGTGATTGTGTTTTGCACTCTCGAAATTATTTTTGATAGAAAGAGAGAGATGATAGCCTTGTACAATTAATTTATGTAAATAGTTTAGTAAGGACTGTTAATGTATTTTAAATGTATTTGGTAGGATTTTAAGAAAAATATGTAGGGAAAAAAGGAAAGAAAAATCTATATAGTTGAACTTTGGATGAGATCGATTCTTACCTTTTGGACAAAATAATGGAAGTATTTTTTGCGGAAATTAAAATGTACGTAAAAGTGAAG